>CAUYUJ010020926.1:609781-629781 GCA_963575745.1 Prorocentrum cordatum | reverse complement strand
TGAAACACAATCGCAAAGCCATCAGCAACTACCACACAGTAGCTTGAAGCGTCTCAGCAACCAAGGGAGCACAACATTGGTAACTACAACATGTTCCTGACACCGCTTTCCGGCCTCTTTGTAGGCAGGCGACGGTAACTGGCTCTTCGAAAAGGCGAGGTGTACGGGGGGGAGACTGGGCCGGCACGCGCCAGAGCGGACACGCTTCTGGCACAGCGCTGGGTCCCCGGGGGGAACCGTACACAAGGAGCCCCACGAGGCAGCGGGAAGTTCAACATCAACCCTGGGAGGGCTCAAGGTCGACTCCGTGACGCCGAAGTGAGCTTCGCGGCGCTGCACGCTCGGCGTTTGTCCCAGGAGGCTTCAGGAGACCCAACGCAGATTCCAGGCGGCCAATCAAGCGTCGGAGGCCCGTTGGGCTCAGAGGCGACCCTGGGAGACCTGGAAAAGAGTCCAGGTGACCCAAAGCAGAATCTGATTCAGGATGCGCCAATATGATATTCAAAATCTACCCTTGGAGTCTCCAAGAGGTTCAAACTAGACTCCCGCAGGCTAACATCTGAAGGCCCTGGATACTCAGAGTCGATCCTGGGAGATCTCGGGCAGCCCAAGATAGGTCTCCGGAGACCAGAATCAGTTTAGGGACGGCCCAAGTACCGACGACTCAATGACACCCTAGAAGGCCTGAACTGAGACACAAAATTTGTCAGAAATTCCAAGGAGCGTCATGAGCCTCAGCTGAGCCCCAATTGCGTGTCATGAAACCAAACAGTCGCAAGATGCGCCTCAAGAGACCAGCCTTCACTCCAGGAGGTTCAAGATGAACCCACAGAGTCTCCAAGAGGTGCAACATAAGCCCCAACAGGCGCAAACTGATCCAACATAATACCCAGACGCCAGAATTGTGCGCTCCCTGAAGCACGTCTTGGAGCCTGCAGCTGTCAAAGGTGAATGTGTCGTCCAGATGCCGGACTGCTATGACGCAGCAGTCCTTCTCGCCGCGTCCAACCAGTGGCGACGCGATCCCCGTGTCAGTCCAGGCTTTGGCACGTCGCGACGTCGCCACCGTGCCAGTCGAGATCCCAGCAGGCGACGCAGTGCAACGTTGAAGCCTGGCGGGCCGATGCCTCGGGCCTCTTGAGCCCCAAGGTGGCCACTAGGCGAGGCCTGCCATGCTCGCGCCAGGGAAATGCCACCACGACTCCGGAATCGTGGCACTGTTCTCATCTCTCGTGCTCTCCGTGTGGCGCCCTGCATGCTCTTGTCGATCTCTTTCAGTGACAGATTAGCGGTCTGGCTCAGAAGACGCATCCGCAGAGTATGGTCGGTAAAGGTTTGGTTTCTCACTGAAGTTTCACGCGCCGATCATTTCCCGGGTGCTTCGGCCCCACCCTGCGGCACCCGCGTCGCCTTTGATCGATACCAGGGCCATCTGGCACGAGGCCGTCGCCTTGTTCAACTCAGCCTCCAAGAGGTGGTCCCATGGGTCGTCTCGTCCTAGGCGTCGTCGCTCTCATCCGTGGTGCTATCGACATCTGTCGGCGTCTTCACCGCGCTGTCCTGCATGCTGGACGGATTCGTATAGTGCTAGCAGCTCCAATGGGCTCTGACAGCAGGATGTCATAGCCTGTGGCATGTTCCGACACCGCGCCAGCGCAATTCTTTGATAGGTGACCAGAAGGGTAGTGCGGACGTGGCTTCGCAGTAACGTGAAATGTCGAGGCCCCAGAGCACCGTAAATTGTGACATCGGAGGCTTTTGGCATCCCAGGAGCCTGCTGGAGGGATCCTTGGGCCTACTGGGGGTCTTCGGATTATCTTCGGACCAACGGTCTTACGGCCGTCCTGGGGAGGTCTAGTTGCAGCTTTTGGAGTTTCCCGGAGCTGTCTGGATGGAGTGTTATGCCGTTTTGGGGAGGTCCTGAGGTTTTTTGGAGCCGTCCTGGGGAAGCGATGCTACATCTCAGGGCCATTTTTGGGACCGCGTGGGGTCTTTTCGGGGTAACCTTGGGCGCCCCTTGATGGTATCTCATTGTGTCTGAACGGGATGGACGCGAGGCAAGCACAAACGATCACAAATGAATCTACGTTTTGTTTTCTTCTAGACAGCCCTCTGGATAGGGCTTCTTGAAGGGTTCTTGGATCCTCTTTGGGCCTCGTTGGCGTCTTGGGTACGCCTTCGGGCACTCTTGGGTCTGTTAGGGCTTTCTTGCTCTCTCGGGGCGTCTACGGGTGTCTTGGGTTGTCTTGAATGCGTATTGGGGTTCTCTGTGCGCCGCCTCGACTGTCAGAGGGCGCCTTGGCTGGTCCTTGGGGCGCTCGTTGTGGCGTTGGGAACGTGCCAGGGGGGGCGGGGCTTCAGGACAGGAGGTCGGGCCGGCTTCGTCGCAGTCGGCTGCGTTTGGTCGGTTTGGTTCGATCGGTTTTTGAGCTGCTTCGTCCCTCTAGGCTGCATCTGGTCTTTCGGTTCTGTCGGTTCCGGTTTTCTTGTCGGCTCGGTTGTTGTCAGTTTTGCTGTCGCCGTGGACGCTTATGCCACTCCAATGGGTGCCAGAGTGCGCCGTGGTGGATTCGGTCAGACTTAGTGTGCTCCTTGGGACTGCAGGGTAGCCGACCCAAGCTCCTGGCTCGATGCGGCACAGCGCCTGACGGGCGCGGTAGCATAATAATGGAATCTCTCGTAGGGAGAACGTAGCACTGTATTCGTAATCCCGAGGGCACGACCCGTCGAGAAGTCTGCCAGGAGGACGGTGCAGGAGAGAACATGCGCCAAACCTGTGCTTCTTTGTCCTAGTCGTGCATGTGGTGTTTTCGAGCCTTGCGGTGCTCGCAAGTGCCCGCAGATAAAGCAACTATTCCTCGACCGATTATGAGGCGAGTCAAACCAAGACTAAGCGCTGCGACCATCAGTTGCTTCTTCCACACTCGAGCTTCCGCGGCTCTCGGGCCGCTCGTCAGGTCTCTGAGGGGAACGCAGCTGCGGTCGCGCGCTGCGCGTTGCTCCCCACATGTTGCCACTCACGTGCCAGACTCCCTGGAACTTATGCGGCAGCCAGTCCCCAGCAGCAGCAGCAGCAGCAGCAGCAGCAGCAGCAGCAGCCGGCAGCGGGCTCGTGCCACGAGGAGCCGTGATGAGAGCACTCCGCGCGGGCCTTTTCCGCTACTGGTGCGTCGCACGATGCCTTGCTTTTGCTGGACTTTGGTGCCCCGCCCGTCTTGCCCTCTTCGAAGCCCTCTGACCTTCAAGCATTCTTGAAAACCGCCAGCCACTTCGAAGAAGCCTCCTGTCCTCTCCCTCCTCCTCCTCCTCCTCCTCCTCCTCCTCCTCCTCCTCCTCCTCCCCCTCCTCCTCCTCCTCCTCCTCCTCCTCCTCCTCCTCCTCCTCCTCCTCCTCCTCCCGATTCCTGATTCCTCATGGCGTTAGAAGTCTCCGACTGCCGCCTTTCCCGGCCTCCACAGCGGGAAGCGGTTTTGTAAAAAGGCTCCTCTAGCCGAAGGGGGGTGCTGCCCCAAGGGAGGAGGGAGCACGCTGACGGGGACGACCCGAGAGGCCAAGCAGCAGAGGAGGAGGAGCGGGGGAGGCGAGGACGAGGAGAGGAAGAAGAGCGAGGGGGAGGTCCCCACAAACCAGGGAGCCCCCCCCCAGGCCCCCCCCCCCTATGAGTGGCGGGCAGTTCTCACAAGGGATACCGAAACCGACCGTGAGGTCCCTAGACGGGCGCACCTGAGAGGGCGACGCGACCCGTCGTCTGTCTCGGTGGCCTGGTGCCTCAGGGGCCGACCAGCATGGAAGCGGGGTGGAAGGGACAGGGCTGCACTCGTTCGCTGCTCGTTTCGGGCGCAGCTGCGCTGGGACATTCGTCAGACCATCATCGTGCTCGGTTTCCAACAGGTGCCAGGGAAGCAACAGAGGGACCGCAATGCATGCCATCTCCTCCACCCCACAACCTATTTTCTGTCTTTGAAACATCCTCCATCACTCCTGTAAGAAACGGCTTCCCGTGCACGCCAATCGACTGAGATATTCCTACATGCCAAGGGAACATGGCGGCGGAGTGGACCGAGAGGCGGGGCTACAGTCAGCTGCTGTTCGTCTCGGGCGCCGCTGCGCTTGGACATTCATCGCTACATTGACGTGCTCGGTCGGCAGCAGGTTGCAAAGGAAGCAACCGAGCGACCGCAATGAATGCCATCTCTTCGCCCTTCGCCTACATACATCTTCCACTCAATGTCTCGGGCATCACGGCTGAAGACAGAAATAACGGGCCGATCGTACACTCATCGTCTCGGGCGCCGCCGCGCTGGAATATTTCCCACACTATCAAAGGTGTTCGGTCCACAGCGGGTGTCAGAGGAAGCGACCGGGCGCTCGCAATGAATTCTGTCAACTCCCCCTTCCACCCAACCAACCTCATGATGAACCATCCCCTCATCCTACAAAGTCCCCGTACATGAAAGAAACGGCTTCCGGTGAACGCCAATCGACTGAGAGGTGCTGACACGCCAAGTGAACACGGGGGCGGCATGGAGCGAGAAACGGGGTGACTCTTAGCCGCTGTTCGTCTCGGGAGCAGCTGCGCTGCGACATCCATCACAAGGTCTACGTGCTTGGTCCGCAACGTAACGGACGCCATCTTTTTCACCCCACAACCTACATACACCCTCCAACCAGGCGAACAACACCCCCTCCCCCCATGTTGCATGCCGTGCCGACTACGTTATCCCACTTTGTGGGATTTGCCGCTATAGGGCAAACAAATGTCACGGGGCCAGTGTGTCAGAATTGCAACATGCAGGTATAGTTGACCCCTTCTGCGTTGCTTCTGTCCCAGCCGCTTGGCCGATAGCTTCTCAACTCCGAACAGTTCAGATGCCTCAGGATACACACAGTACAGATGTCTCAGAATAGACCCAGCGGCGCTGCTGGAGTTAGTGCTGCTGCTGGGATCGGTGGTGCTGCTGGAGTCGGTAGTGCTGAGTCGGTGGTGTTGCTGGAGTCGGTGGTACTGCTGAGGTCGGCGGTGCCGCTGGAGTCTTTGATTCTGATGAACTCTGCGGTGCTGTTGGAATCGGTGGTGCTGCTGGAGTCGGCGGCGCTGATGCCGGAGTCGGCGGTGCTGCTGGAGTAGGTGGTGCTACTAGGGACGATGGTGCTGCTGGAGGCGATAGTCCTGGAGTCAGTAGGGTTGATGCCGAAGTCTTTTGTTTTGGTTTCGGTGGTGCTGACGGGGACGGTGGTGTTGCTGGGGACGGCGCTGCTGCTGGAGTCGGTGGCGCTGTTGCTGGATTCGGTGGCGCTGCTGCTGTTGGGGTCGGCAGCACTTCTGCCGGAGGCGGTGGTGCTGCTTGAGGCTGTGGCGCTGCTGGGTTCGGCGGTGTTGCTGAAGTTGGTGGTGCTGCTGGAGTCGGTGGTGCTGCTGGGGTCGGTGGTGCAGCTGGGGTCCGTGGCGCCGCTAGAGTCGGTGGCGCTGGAGTCGGCGGCGCTGCCGCCAGAGTCGGTGGTGGGGCTGGGGTCGGTGTGGCTGCCTGAGTCGCTGGTGCTGCTGCAGTCGGTGGTGCTGCTGCCGGAGTCGGTGGTGCTGCTGGAGTCTGTGGTGCTGCTAGGGTCGGCGGCGCCGCTGGAGTCGGCGGCGCTGCTGCTGAAGTACGTGGTGCTGCGGTGGTTGTGATGAATTCCATGGTGTTGCTGGAGTCGGTGATGCTGCTGGAGTCGGGAGCGCTGATGCCAGAGTTCGCGGTGCTGCTGGAGTCTGTGGTGCTGATGGGGACGGTGGTGCTGCTGGAGGCGGTAGCACTGGAGTTGGCAGCACTGATGCCAGAGTCTTTGGTGTTGGTTTCGGTGGTGCTGCTGAGGGCAGTGGTGTTGGTGGAGACTGTGCTGCTGCTGGAGTCGGAGGCGCTGCTGATGGGGTCGTTGGCGCTGCTGCTGTTGGGGTCGGGAGGGCTTCTGCTGGAGTCTGTGGTGCTGCTCGAATTTCTGGTGCTGCTGGGCTCGGTGGTGCTGCTGAGATGCGTGGTGCTGTTGGAGTCTGCGTCGCTGATGGCACAATCGGCGATGCTGCCGGAGTCAGTGGTGCTGCTGGGTTCGGTGGTGTGGCTGGGGTCGGTGGCGCTTCTGTCGGAGTCGGTGGTGCTGCGAGAGTCTGTGGTGCTGCCAGAGTCTGCGGTGCTGCTGCAGTCGGTGGTGCTGCTGTAGTCATCGGCGCTGATGCAAGAGCCGGCGGTGCTACCTCGTATCAGTCGCTGTTGTGGCTGGCGTGGTTGTCGTGGTAGCCGCCGCGGCGTGCTTCCTCGCATGAGTCGCTGTCGTGGCTGTCGTGAGTGTCGTGGTAGCCGCCGTGACATGCGTCCTCGAAGAAGTCACCGTTGCGATTGTCGTGGTTTCCTTGGAGGCCGCCATGGTGTGCCTGCACGTGAGAGTCGCTGCCGTGGTGGTTGTGGCTGTTGAGGAAAAACGAGCCCTTCGGATTGGATCAGTCCCCTGCTCTCGGCTTTAAGCCCGTTATATACTCTTTTCCCCCGCCCTTTCTCCCTCTTATCTCTCTCCCATTGCTGCTGGCTCGGTTCGAGCCGGCTTGAGGCGATTTGGTTCCTGGCAGCAGGACTGGAAAAGGGGGCCCGCTCCACCTCGAGCCCTGCGGGCTCCGCCGCCGACCCCCGCTGCGGGATCGGGAGGTCAAGAGAGGGCCCAACCCGGTTCCGCAGTGGTAGCGGAGCCCGCCGCCGCGCGGGCGCCATCTGCAGGAGGCACAGACAGATCTACGTGGAGAGTTTGGTACGCAGGCGTGCTGGACTGAGAACGTGAACTACCAGGACGTGTACACGGACTGCGACGACGACGGGCGATGCGGCAGACATCGACACCAGAGCGCTATCCGGCGATGGGCGGCGGCACGCTCTCGCCAGATGCGCTCCCTCCACGGCCGAGTGGAGGACGAGGAGCTTCATGGACGCAGCGCTCCTCGACAAGTTGGATGACAGCGCCAGCGTGGACAAGCCGCGACCTCGAGGGCATACCCAGCTGGGACGGCAGCCCGTCGCGGTGGAGAAGATGCAAGAAGGACGTGGCGCTGTGGATTGAAGTCATCAACCTGGGCGTGAGTTGGAGCTGGGCGGCACGGATGGTGCGTTGCCTGACTGGCCCAGCAAAGACGCTCGGCGAGTCCATCCCGATGGTGGAGCTGCGGCCCAAGCAGTGGATGTGGATCCCCGAGGAGTCGAGTACCGAGGCGGCCGCTGAGGCGGCCGAGAGGGGGGATCACGACGAAGAAGAAGAGCGAGGCCACTGGCAGGAGCCCGACCTGATGGCGGGCATCAACCGCTTGATGGAAGTGCTGGCAACGATGGGAGTTGACGAGCCGACTCGCAGGGGCCAGGTGATTAACTACTTCTACAAGCAGTTGCATAGGAGGGCCGGCGAGGATCTGAACTCGTGGATGATCAGGTTCGGAGAGGCTCGCAGCCAGCTAGATGAGGAAGACGTGGCCCTACCGGCGAGAAAGGCGGGCTGGTGGCTGATCGAGAAGACCGGGCTGAACGAGACGCAGAAGAGCATGCTGATGACCTCGACCGGCGGAAGCATGGAGATACGCGAGGTGGGCCCAGCCATGATGCGGGTGTCTCCCAACCTGCACGTCACGGAGCGAAGGCCCCTCGCGTTCGACCGCAGCAGGGGACCGATCACCTTCAACCGCCCAGGGGCGCAGCTCTTGAAGAAGAAGGTGGTTCGGAAGTTCCGAGAGGCACACGTGACGGAGGACCTTGATGGGATCAGCCAGCTAGACGAGGGTGAACTCGAGGCGCTAAATGCGGAGCTTGGTTGGCAGCTTCGACGGAGACGCCGACGACGAGACGGTCGACGAGGCCCTGGCGACGGAGCAGGACCACGACATAGAGGGCATCCTCGCCGCCGAGCTGGAGGCGCTCTCGACGGTGCTCGAAGAGGCGGAGAACGACCCAGAGCGGGCCCAGGAGATCGGGAACTTAGAGAGCGGCGTGGAATCAATAATGGAGGGCCTCATCACGGTGCGTGAGAGCAAGAAGCGCGTGCAGGAGCTTCGGAAGGACCGCGAGTTTGGCGGCAAGGGCGGTGGCAGAGGTTCAGGCTCAAGCTCGAGCAGCGGCAAGAAGTTCACGTCGAGCTTCGGCAAGAGCAGCCCCGACAGGAAAACTCGGACTGCCACGCCTGCGGCGAGAAGGGGCACTGGGCTGGTGATGCTTGCTGCCCAAAGTTCAAGGAGTGGAAGGCTGAGCAGGCCAAGAAGAAGCTGCAGCAGCGGTTCAAGCCGAAGGGCGCGATGGTGGTGGACCTGCTGCAGACGCTGGAGATTCGGTTGGACGCACAGATGGTAGAGATTCAGAAGGACGTGTTCGAGGTGCTGATGACCAGCAATTGCGAGCACGAGCAGGATGAGACTACTGTGTTCGGGGTGACGGCGACGAAGGAGACGGACGACAAGCGCACTCACCTGGACTACCCGCCCTTCTGCCCGGACTGCGTCTACGAAGGAGACGACCGCGATGTCCGGCGCTCGATGTGTGGGCGGGACTACACGGAGATTTACGAGGGCGCTGGCCAGCAGGCAGCAGAGGATCTTGGCGAGCACGACTCGTTCGTATGAAGTCCTGATGGCGACGCAAGTCCTTGGCATGGGGAGTGGTGCCCCCTCTTCTTCCGTTGGCGGAGGGCCGGCAGATGGGCCAGTCCCTGGGATGGGGAGTGATGCCCCCTCTTCTTCCGTCGACCATGGCGCAGGGTCGGCGGATGGCCCGGGTCTTGGTGCTGGGCTGCGCCCCCATTCTTCTGCCGGTCCGATGCCCTCGGATGGGTCGAGGGACGAGCGAGCCATTCAGGAGGTGCTGCTCTCGTCAGCGTCCATCGGGGGTCAAGGAGACGACGGCGCGCTCGACTCAGCCTGCAACAGCACGGTGTCGGGCGACTCGTACGCCAATAGACTCGAGGATCGGTGCAGGGAGCTGGGCATCGAGAACTACATCAAGAAGGGGCCGCAGCTCGCGATCTTCCGCTTCGGGAACGGCCAGAAACAGATCTCCAAGGAACGCTGGGCGGTGCCTGTGTCGGTCTTCGGCGTGGGCGCATACCTGACCTTCTCGGTCGTCGAGGACTCGGTGTTGCAGTTGCTCATCGGGAATGATGCTCTACGCGGCATGGGCGCCGATATGAACTTCGCGGAGGATTCGTTCAAGTCGGACCGGCTCGGCATCACGCCGAAGCGGCTGAACGAGACCGACGGTAGGCGCTATTCGATGCCGATCTTCCCGCGTGGGAGCTGGAAGCCTCCCTCGGGGATCCCGACGGCGGAGGCGGTCTTCCGTGTCAAGTCCAAGGTGCGAGAAGCGCTGATGACGGAGAAGTCTGAGTTGGCTGCCCGTGCGGCAGACCGACGGGCCGCCGAAGTTGAGGACGTGGTACCTGTGCCCGACGATGAGGGCGACTGGAACATGCCCGACGGCGAGGTTGACGTCTCCGGCCTTGAGATGTGGGAGCGTCAGGACTACAACGCGAGGGCGCTCGAGCCCTCGAATCGCGACGGGCCGAACTGGAAGTTGGTGAGGGCCCGAGAGACGTTCTGCATGGATACGGGCGATATCATCGAGGACCTGCGGTGGATCGAGGGGCTATCTAACGAGGAGATGTTCGAGCAGCTCGACCCGCCGAGGAACACGATCACTCGGTTCTACTGGGAGCCGGGACCTGAGAGGCCACGGCCGACCGCATCCGAAGGGCGGCCGCTACTCTGTGATCGAGATCAGCTCCTACGAGTCCCCTTGGACGTGCTGGAGGACATGGCGAGAGTGCTGGAGATTCCGCGGGCGGAGCATTGGAGCGTCAAGGTGCTGATTGACCGACTGATGGAGTACGGCGCGAAGCAGCGGAGGAGGACCCCTCAGGAGGAAGGCGAGGCGCTCGTGAGCGTGGGTGTGTCGCCTGGAGCCTCAGGCTCCGCCGGGCCAGCGGGTAGCCCGGCCCCTGGGACACCGAGCTCGGCACTATCCAATGGGACCAGGAGGCGCATGCGGGTGCTTCCTTCTCTAGGACTCAAGAGCAAGGCCGAGCTGGTGGACTACGTGCGCCATCGCGAGGTACCGACGGACGGCGACCCGGAGCTGATGACGATGCCTGCGCTGAAGGACGCGGCCTACGCGTGCGACGAGGTGCTATTCGTGCGGGCTCGCATGGGTCCGAGAGGCCCAGCGGTTGGCAGCGCGGGGGTTCGCCCGCCGCCTTTCGACCCTCGAGCTCGACCCGCTGCTCGGGGACCTTCGGCATTATCGAGTTGGCTGTTCGGCGCGGCGATGCTAGGCATGTGTATGCCGGTAAAGGTTACGAAGGAGGTGAACTTCACGGACCGGGTTGACCTGAACCCGAAGGTGGAGACGATGAAGCACGGCATCAGGACCCTGGTCAAGGACCAGTTGTACTCCCTGCAGCGCGACCTGGCGACGGTGGACGTCAAGCTTGACGCCTACCTGAAGGAGTTTGGGCCCTCTTTCGGTTCATGGGGGGCCGAGTGCGAGGCTGCCATCAGCGAGAGGACCAAGACGCAGCCGTGGATCACAGAGGTGTTCGCGACTAAGGAGGCGGTGCGCAAGGAGGCGGCCAGGATGGGACTCCCGACGATGCGGAGTTACTCGCTGGAGTTCGGCGATGACCTCAGGTCGCCAAAGAAGCGTCGCGAAGTGCTGCAGGACATCAAGACAAGGAAGCCTAAGATGGTGCTCATGGCCTTTCCTTGTGGACCTTGGAGCAACTTGACGTATTTCCAGAGGGATCAGGCCGAGGTTCGAGAGCGGCAAGATCGAGACTGACCATTTCTGAGGTTTGTGAAGGAGGTGACGAAGGTCGCGGAGACCTACGGTGGAGCCTGGATGATTGAGAATCCGAGGTGGTCTCGAGTCTGGAGTGAACCAGAACTCCAGGGGCTCATTCGGAAAGGCTGCGCTGCAGAGGTGGACCAGTGCATGTGCGGCCTCACCTCGGAGCGCGGTGGAGCACACCGGAAGCCCACGAGGTTCCTAGCGTCGCACGAGGAGCTGCTCGTGGATGTCAATCGGCAGTGCGACCAGTCGCACGCACACGACCTTGTCATGGGCGGCCCGAGCGTGACGGCGCGGACGGGCCACTATACTTCGGAGTTGGCGAGGAGCATCGTGAAGGGTATGCTGAAGCTGTTTGGCACGAAGGAAGTGCTCGCGGCTGAGGAGGACTCCGAGGAGGACCCAGAGGAGGTGGACGACCGGGGATTTGTGGACGTCCCGGCCGCGGAGGAACCCCAGGAGGATATGACGACGCTGAAGGAGACGAAGGTCTCGAAGGAGGTGCGGAACGCGGTGCTCAGGATTCACAAGAACCTTCGACATCCCTCGAAGGATCAGCTCGTGAAGGCGTTCCGCGCGTGTGGGGCAAGCGACGAGGCCGTCGCCGCCGCGATGCAGCTGCAGTGCCCGGTGTGCCATGAGATGAATAGACCAGCGGTCGGACACACCAGGTTCCCCGCACGGCTGAAGAAGGTGAAGGAGTTCCGCGATCAGATTGCGATCGACCTGTTTACGGTGCATACGAACTCGGGCGTGGCGCTGGCGATGCTCAACATTGTGGACATCAAGACAGGCTTCCAGGTGGTCGCGCCCATTAAGAGTAAGCACCCCGGCATTGTGGCCCAGGCGCTGGAGCTGGTCTGGTTCAGCTGGGCCGGTGTGCCTCACTCGCTGGTGTGCGACAACGGCGGCGAGTTCTACAAGGAGGTATTCCACTTGCTCGAGGGCTGCGGGGTGCAAGTGTGGTTCACGGCGGTGGAGGCGCCGTGGCAGAACGGTATGTGTGAGCGTGCTGGAGGCGAGTGGAAGGTGCTCTGGAAGGCCAGTACCACGGAGAAGGATATTGAGACCGAGCTGGAGGTGACTGCTGCCGCAGTGATGATCACCTGGGCCAAGAACCAGCGGATCAACGAGTCTGGGTTCTCGCCAGCGCAGCTCGTGCTAGGACGGTCTCAGACATTGCCGTGGGGGCTGCTCAGTGAGCGCGGTCGCTCCCAGATCGCGGCGCACGAGGCGGTGGACAACGGCCCGTGCATGACGAAGCGGCTGCAGGTCTACAGCGCGGCGAAGGTGGCCTTGGAAAAGCTGGACACCAGCAAGCGACTGCGACGCGCTCTATTTGCTCGCAGCCGCCAGATGCCTCCCAGCACGAATGTGAAGCTCGGCGACGTGGTCTACTTCTAGCGCGAGGGCAAGCGGAAGAACCGGCGGAAGAGAGGCCCGTCCTTGATCTTCAAGGCCTGGCATCGTCCGGCGGTCGTGATCGGTGTGGAGCCGGCAGCCATCTACGTCTCGTACGAGGGGTTGTCGACCAAGTGCGATCCTGCGGCAGTCCGCCGCGCGTCGCCAGATGAGGCGCTGGGGATCAGCGCCGGAGAGCAACTGGACATCATGGAGAAGGCTCTCCTAGACATGAAGACTGACGGGGAGCTCGACATGGAGGATGCGACCAAGGGGCATGAGGACGAGGACGAGGTCGTCCCAGTTGACGAAGGTGAAGCGCCGGAAGATGAAGCTCGACCTTCTCAAGCTGACGAGGACGGCGAGGGGCAGGCCGAGCGGGAGCAGCAGGAGTCGACGGCAGGGATCCCGCCATCAGCCGTCGTGGCTGCGATGGCCGGTACTTCGGCCAGTGGCGAGCTCGATCCCATTTCGAGCGCTGAGTTCTCGCGGAAGACGAGTTCTCGGGAGAGCGGGAAGACGGACTTCCTGCAGGACGTGGCGCAGCGGCTGCGGGACCAGGGGGAGGGCCCGATCCGGTCCAAGGCGCTGCGCGTGGCGAAGACCATCCAGGAGCAAGTTGGGGAAGTGCGTGAGCGGGCGAAGCCTTCGACCGCTGCGAGACCAGTGACGAACGTCGTTCCAGACGGACAGTTCGGGCCCTACGGCAACTTCGCGCCGAAGACGCCGCGCGTCGAGGACGACGAGGACGAGGATCAAGGACGTGGAGGCGATGCTTCGAGCCTCAGTGCGCCCGCGGTGGGGACGGTGTCTGTGGAGCCTGAGGTCCAGTCTCAGGGCAGGAAGCGTGATGTGGTGGAAGCTGAGTTGCCTGAGGCACCATCTCGTGGAGGACGTGACGGGCCACCAGAACCCAAGCACCCCGACGAGGCGCTGTGGGTCAAGGGCGTGAGGAAACGAGCTAAAGCATGGCTCCAGGGTGCTCCTGAAGCAGATCGGCGACGCTTTCTGGATCACCTGGAGACGGTGCCTGCGGTTGACCCCCAGTTGGAGGCGATGCTCGTTCAGGGCCAAGCCCGGAAGGGGAAGGTCTGGAGTCGGATGGGCCCACTTACGAAGGTTTTACGAAGAGGCAGCGGCGTCGCAGTGGACCAAGTGGATCGACACGGAGTCCGTGGAGGTGCTGTGGAGAAGGACTCTGCTGAACTCGAAGAGCAGATGAAGCGCGAAGGCAAGGGCGATTACATCATGAGTGCGCGGTGGGTGCTGACTGACAAGAACGATCCGCTGAGGACGGAGGCGAATGACCTACCGCTGAAGGCGAACGCGAGGCTGGTGGTCAACAGTGGCGACCCGGGGCGTTCGGGTGAGAAGGCCAACGTGAGAGTGGACGCGCCCTGCGCGACCACCCAGTCGGAGATGATTTTGACGCAGGTAGCTGCGTCTCACCCGGAGTGGAAGTTTGGATCGAAGGACGTGGGTGGCGTTTTTCTCAAGGGCAAGGTGGACGAGCGCGGCTTGGTGATTCGCGCTCCGATGCATGGTCCCTCGCTTGCAGATTTTCCTCGAGGTCGACTGGCGCGAGTTCGGAAGGGCGTGTTCGAACTGCCGACGGCGCCGAGGCTGTGGTACCTGAAGGTGGTCTCAGCAGCGCGCAAGTTGGGACTCGAGCCCTCTCGCTCGGACCCCGCATTCTTGGTGCTCCACGACACGAAATGGAAGAAGCGCGGGCCGGACACGATGTGGGGCTGTGTCTGCGTGCATGTGGACGACTTCCTCTGGACGGGGAACGAGAAGATGGCGGCTGTGATGGGCGCGCTGGGTGAGGAGTTCGGTTTCGGCAGTGAGGAGTGCGACAACTTCGTGTTCTGCGGCGGGCGGTTTCAGCGACAGCCTGGAGGAGCTATTACTATTGACATGATGGAACACGCAGCTGGTCTGGAACCTGTGATTGTGCCCAGGTCACGACGAACAACGGCGCACCTGCCCATGAACGCAATGGAGTGGAAGCAGTATCAGCACGTGGTCGGCAAGATAAACTGGCTGGTGACCAAGCTACGCGTGAACTACTCGTACGACCTGGCAGTGCTGCAGCGCGAGAAGGGACGCGAGAAGGGCCCTAGGATAGCTGCGCTGATCAAGGCGAACGAGTTGCTGAGGGAATTGAAGCGTAGCTCGACGTTCAAGATCACGATGGGACCGATCGACTTCCAGAGATTCGGCCTGGTGGTGGTGTCCGACAGCTCGCTGGGTAATGTGATGAGCGACGGGACGGCACTGCAGTCGGACCCAGCGACCGAGAAGATTGGTACTCAGGCTGGTTTCCCCATCCTGTTTGCGGACCGCGCGCTCGTGGACGGCGGAGTTGGCCGGTTCTCTTTGCTGGAGGGCAAGAGCCACAAGCTGAAGCGTGCGGCAAGGAGTTCCTACGCTGCGGAGGTGATATCCGTGGGGGACGCAGTGGACGTTGCCCAAGGGATTCGCGACCAGATCGCGGAGATGATGTATGGCCCCGTGGCAAGGGGCGCTGGGATGAAGTTGTCGGGCTGGCAGGTACCGATGACAGTTGTGACGGATAGCAAGGATGGACATGATAGGCTCAACTCAGACGCCGGCGTGGGGAGCTCGGCCCAGAAGTCGGTGAATTTGGAGTTGGGAAGTATCAGAGAGATCTTAGACAGGCCACAGACGATGGTACGCTGGACGGATGGCACTAATATGTTGAGCGACGTGCTGACGAAGGACATGCCGGCGGACCATCTCAGGGAGACGCTGGAGCGTGGCACCTGGGGTATTGAGTTCCGAGAGGAAATGGTGAAGACAGCCCGGCGTGTCGCTCGAGAGCGCTGGGAATCCAGAATGAGGGAGTTGGCCAAGGATGGCAGGTTTACACCCGGAGTCCTTGAGCCATAGTGAATAATCTGGAACTTTTTTCTCTTCCTCCAATTGTCTAAGCTCGTGTTGTGCCGAGGCTAGTGCAAGTTTGTACGATCGAGTGCGATGTCGTGCGAATTATCTGCCCTCTCTCCCTCCCCGCTCGGAATATGTATGCCCGATTGGACCGACTGGTCCGTTTGCGTATCGTGAGAGTAAATGACAGGATTTCTGGACAGAGTTTTCTGTGTTTTGATTTCATGAGCCCGGCAGCGTTGGTTCTGGGCTCGCTCCATATTGTAATTTCACTGCCATGGGTCGAGACCATGGCGACTTTGTCTTGGGTGACTGAATGGATGGTTTGCCTATCAGAGGTCGGCCATCGAACTGGGCACAGATCCACAAGTATTAAGAATCCGTGAGGAAAAACGAGCCCTTCGGATTCGATCTGTCCCCTGCTTTCGGCTTTAAGCCCGTTATATTCTCTTTTCCCCCGCCCTTTCTCCCTCTTATCTCTCTCCCATTGCTGCCGGCTCGGTTCGAGCCGGCTTGAGGCGATTTGGTTCCTGGCAGCAGGACTGGAAAAGGGGGCCCGCTCCACCTCGAGCCCTGCGGGCTCCGCCGCCGACCCCCGCTGCGGGATCGGGAGGTCAAGAGAGGGCCCAACCCGGTTCCGCAGCTGTCGTGGTGTCCGCCATGGCTTGCTTGCACGTCGGAGGCGCTGCCGTAACCGTCGCGGCCGTCGTGGTGGCAGCCGTGGTGTGCTTGAACGTAGGAGGTGCTGTCGTGTCTGCCGTGGTGGTCGCCGTATTGTGCGTGTCTGTAGTAGCTGTCGTGGCGGCTGTCGTGGTGGTTGGTGGTTGTCGTGAAGCTTGTCGTGGCGCTTGGTGGTTGCCGTAGTGTCTGTCTTGGTGCTTTGTGGCAGTCGTGATGGCCGTGTTTGTGTCTGTCCTGGTAATTGTCGTGATAGTAGTCGTAGTGGCTGTTGTGGTGGCTATTATGTTGCTTGTGTGGTGGTCGGTAGTCCGCTGGTCGTTGGTCTGCTTTACGGTAGTCTGCTGGACGATAGTCTGTGGACTGCTGGTAATTAAGTGTTCTGCCGCTCGTTAGTCTGCTGTTTGGCAGTCGGGGCGTCGGGGAGAGCGCGGGGCATGACGTCGTGCGGTTGGTCGGCGAAGTGTACCTGTCGTGGTCGCGTTGCCTATCAGTATTCGTGGGGGCTGTCGTCGGGGAAGGTGTCAATATGGCAGTCGAAGCGTCGTCGTCGGAGCCCTGCTCCGAGTTGCTTTCTGCCAACAGAGGCCTATATACCGCCCAGGGCCGGCGGACCTGCCATGGGATGTGGTAGGAGCCCCAGCGGGTAGTGGGTGGTCTCCTTCGGGTTAGCGACGTCCCCGAGGAGACGCGCCCACCGCGGGTCCCCTGCCAGCGCGTGTATGGGGGTCCGCGGGCACTAGGGCGGCCTGTTCATTCGAATCGAGAACAGCCCACTCCAGGGTCACGTCGGTGGCGGTGACCTGGCCGCGGAGGGCGAGAGTAGCTGCAACGGCCTGGAAGGAGGGTAACCATTTTGCAATCTCGCTGGACGTGGCACGGGGCCGACGCGTAGTCACCAAGCAGGGTTCGTGAGCGTCGATTGGCCTCGGTCGATGATGGCGTCGCTGCAGGCATGGGCGTCGACACCAATGCTGGAGGCCATGCTGGCGCTGGTGCTGACGTCGACGCTGGCGTCGCTGTGAAGGACGATGTCGGCGTCGATGCTGGAGGACGTGCTGTTGCCCGCGCTGGCGTCGCCGCGGGCGTCGGTGCTGGCATCGATGGCGGGGGCTGTGGTGCCGTCGGTGAAGACCTCGCAGGCGTGGGTGCTGACGTCCCCGCGGGCGTTGGTGTTGGCGTAAGTGGTTGATGTCCTGCTGGAGTCGGCGGCGCTGCTGCTGGAGTCGGTGGCGCTGCTGCTGTTGGGGTCGGCAGCGCTTTGCGGGAGTCGGTGGTGCGGCTTGAGGCTGTGGCGCTGTTGGGCTCTATGGTGTTGCTGAAGCTGGTGGTGCTGCTGGAGTCGGCGTCGCTGATGCCAGAATGGGCGGTGCTGCTGACGTCGGTGGTGCTGCTGGGGTCGGTGGTGCAGCTGGAGTCGGTGGCGCTGGAGTCGGCGGCGCCGCTGCTGTTGAAGCCAGTGATGCTACTGGAGGCGGTGGTTCTGATGTGATGGGCTCCGTGGCGTTGTTAGAGTCGTCGGCGGCGGGCGCTGGCACGCCTCGGCGAGCCGCTGAGCCGAGGCCAGACGCATGGTTGAGAGGCAGTGCAGGGCCGTTCAGTGGGAAGCAGCTAAGCGAAGGTGCTTGAGGAATGTTCGAGGAATCCTGGTCAGAAGTTTTGTTTGGTGTACTCATTTTCGGTGTTTTCCATTCGGTTTCTGGGGTGTGCACCAAACCTGGCCTCAAGCCACTCTTGGTGTGTCCGCGTGTTTTCCTTTTCCGATTGAACCCGAGTGCACCTAAGTTCTGCGTCGTTATGCTGCTTCGCTTGGCGAGGCGCCAGACGATTTCTCGGCTCGCCTGGGGGCGCGCCCCTGTGGGTCGTCGCCCCCGTGTTCCATGTTTGGCGTTTGCCCCCTGCAGGGCCTTGTCGTCGGCCGCCGCAGATTGATTGATTGAATTTTTCACCCGGAATTGATTACCGTGCTCTTGCGAGCCCCCAAAGTCGGTGGTGGTGCTGTTGGCGGCGGTAGTGCTGGAGTCGTTAGCGTTGGTGCCAACGTCTTTGGTGTTGGTTTCGGTGGTGCTGCTGAGGGCGGTGGTTCTGGTGGAGACTGTGCTGCTGCTGGGGTCGGTGGTGCTGCTGGGGTCGGCGGTGCCGCTGGCGTCGGTGGCGCTGGAGTCGGCAGCGCTGCTGTCAGAGTCGGTGGTGCTGCTGGAGTCGGTAGTGCTGAAGGCGGCGATGCTGCTGCCAGAGTCGGCGGTGCTGGAGTCGGCGGCTCTGCTGGGGTTGGCAGGGCTGCTGGAGTCGGTGGTGCTGCTGGAGTCGGTGGTGCTGCTGGAGTCGGTGGCGTTGCTGGAGTCGTTGGTGATGCTGGGGTCGGCGGCGCCGCTGGAGTCGGTGGCGCTGGAGTCGGCGGCGCTGCTGACGAAGACTGATGCTAGTGGAGTGGGTGGTTCTGATATGATGGGCTCCGTGGCGTTGCTAGAATCTGTGGTGCTGCTTGGGTCAGCGGCGCTAACGCCGAACTCGGCGGTGCTGCTGGAGTCGGTGTTGTTGCTCGTGTCGGTGGTGCTGTTGGCGGCGGTAGTGCTGGAGCCGTTAGCGTTGATGCCAAAGTCTTTGGTATCGGTCTCGGTGGTGCTGCTGATGACAGTGGTTCTGGTCGAGACTGTGCTGCTGTTGGAGTCGGTGGCGCTGCTACTGTCGGATCCAGTGGTGCTTCTGTAGTATGTGGTGCTGCCGGGCTCGGCGGTGTTGCTGCGATTCGTGTTGCTGTTGGAGCTGGCGTTGTTAAGGTTAGTGGTGCTGCTGGGGTCGGTGATGGAGCTGGGGTCGTTTGGTGCTTCTGGCCGAGTCGGTTGTGTTGCCAGGGTTGATGGTGCTGCCAGAGTCGATGGTGCTACTGCAGTCGGCGGTGCTACTGGAGTCATCGGCGCTGGTGCTTGGGTCGGCGGTCCTCGTACAGCTCGCTGTTGTGGCTGTTGTGGTTGTCGTGGTAGCTGACGTGGTGTCCGTCCTCGTACAAGTCGCTGTCGTGGTTGTCGTGGTAGCCGCCGTGCGGTGCGTCCTCGATAACGTCGCTGTTGCGGCGGTTGTGATGGTTTCCCTGGAGGCCGCCGTGGTGTGCGTGCACGTGAGAGTCGCTGCCGTGGTCGTTGTGGCTGTCATAGTGTCCGCCGTGGTGTGCACGTCGGAGGCGCTGCCGTAGCCGTCGTGGCCGTCGTGGTGGCAGCCGTGGTGTGCTTGAACGCAGGAGGTGTTGTGGTGGCTGTCGTGGTGGTCGCCATATTGTGCGTGTCTGTAGTATCTGTCGTGGCGGCTGTCGTGGTGGTTGGTGGTTGTCGTGAAGCTTGTCGTGGCGCTTGGTGATTGTCGTAGTGGCTGTCGTGGTGCTTGGTGGCAGTCGTAGTGACCGTCTTTGTGCCAGTCGTGATGACTGTCGTGGTGGCAATCGTAGCGGCTGTCGTGGTGGCTGTCGTGTTGCTTGTGTGCTGGTCGGCAATCCGCTGGTCGCTGGTCTGCTTTATGGTGGTCTGCTGGCGTGGGTTGATCGCGGGTTGGGTCGGTCGTGCGGGTGGTAGGCGAGTCGGACCTGTCGGAGTCGTGCTGTCCGTCGTTGGCCGCGTAGGACAGCTGACGGTGCTGTCGTGAAGGCTGGTGCGGGTGTCTGTGCTGGTGTAGGTGCTGGCGCCAATGTCGATGTTTATTATGGTGTGGTTGCTTTGCTGGTCGGATGTCTGCAGCCTGCTGGTTGGTGGTCGTGTGTGTGTCGTGCATGTTGTGAAAGACAGTGTCGCTGTCATCATGGAAGTCGCCTGAAGCCCGTGACCGCGGATGCGGCACCGCATGTAAATGAACGCATGTTGCACCATACGCCAAACGGCGGCATGCTTGGTAGGTAGGGTGGGAGTTGGGATTCGGCGGTCAGTGTGTCTGCTGGTCATTAGTTGGTGGCCTGCGGGTCGGCGTACTGTGGCCTGCTGGTCAGTGGGTCTGCCAGTCAGTCGGTGGTCGGTGTGTCTGCTAGTCGGTGGGTCTGCAAGTCGGTGGGAGTGCTGCTGTGCTGTGAGCTGCTGTGTGGGCAAATGTACATCGCAATGGGCAGCGAGGATGGCGCTGTCGGGGGATGATGGTGGCCGTTGCCGCCTCGCTGCGTAGCCCATGCGGCGGATGGCCGCACGGAGCCTA
>CAUYUJ010020926.1:604781-607281 GCA_963575745.1 Prorocentrum cordatum | reverse complement strand
TGCTGATGTTGATGATGATGGTGATGGTGATGGTGGAGGTGGTGATGATGATGCTGATGCTGATGCTGATGATGACGCTGCTGCTGCTGCTGCTGCTGCTGCTGATGATGATGATGATGATGATGATGATGATGATGATGATGATGATGATGATGATGATGATGGTGGCGGTAGTGGTGGTGGTGTTGTTGATGATGAAGAAGAAGAGGGCGATGAGGAGGAGGAGGAGGAGGAGGAGGAGGAGGAGGAGGAAGAGGAAGAGGAAGAGGAGGAGGAGGAGGAGGAGGAGGATCGGTCCGTCTGTCGGTCGAGGACCTCGAGTGGCTCAGTGTGCTTAGCTCCGTCGCCGGGAGGAGCGAGGGCAGCAGTGGCGACCCTCAGCCCACCAAGACAGCTGCTCTACTTGCAGCCCGCAGCCCGCGCGCGCAACATCCGCTCAACCTTAAGAAGTTCCCATTGCCCAGGCACTCGACGTCTCCCTTCAGTGCCCTCCAGACGTGGCGGCCCTTAACTTTAAGTCGGGCGAGTCCCTCTACAGGAGGAATGTTCAAAACAGTATGGGATCGTTTTTTTTGGTTTTTTTTTGTTGTTTTTTTTGTTTTGGTTTTTGTTTTTTGTTTAAAATTATATAATATATATATATATATTAATTTTACTGTTATATATATATATATATATATATATAATACATATGTATCTAGTTTTTTGGTTAAATGAGTTGTTTCTCCGTCCAAAATGCGCCTGCAGGGGGACACGCTCGACCTAACCTTCACCGCCCGTGGAGGTGGGCCCGCAGCAGCCCGCGCTCCCTCGGACCACCCGGGAACGCGCCGGGGCCTCGGCGCGAGGAGGCCGAGGGGGGGGGGGGCAGGATCGGCCAGCGGCCCGCCCAGGCCTCGGCCTGCCGCTGCCGCCCGGGCCGTTGTACCCTGGGCCCGGCTCTGCCCGCAGGGCGCTAAAGTTCGGGGGCGGAAAAGAGGGGGGTGATGACTAGGGGGGGGGGATATCATGGCGTGGGCCATGATATCTCCCCAGATTTCATGGCGCCTCTTCTTGTTCCACTACGCCCCTGGCCCCCCCGCTGGGCCGCGCACATGCCGCCAGTCATGATTTGCACCCCCCCCTCTTGGACACCCCCCTCTTGGCCGCTCCCGAAAAGTCAGGAGGGGGAAACACCACTTTTTTTCGTCAGCGGCGAGGCGGCGAAATCCGCTCCAGCGTGAAGCTAGACAGGGGCACTAGATAGCGGAGTCCGCGCCGGCTAGATAGGCTGGCGAGTTGGCTGGCGAGCAAAGATCGGCGACTACAATTGGTGCGGTTACGCCAGGGTGCGGTTTGCGAGTTGCTTTGTGGTGGCCTTTCCGGGGCCTTTGTGAGAGACAATGTCATAACTGTCGTCGTTTCGAGCGACACTGTCATCCTCGATGTGTGCTGTGCTAGAAGGAGCGACAGTGTCATGTGATTCGGTCGCATTGAGTGACTGTCTCATCCGTTTCCCGGGGGCGGGAGGGGCAGATATGACGGGAGGCAAACCGCACCCTTTGCAAACTGCACCCATGGTAGTCGCCGAAAAGGGGGAAGGGGGACGGCCTAGACGAAGGAGGGACGCCCAGACGCCGAAGAGTCCGACGATCAGCAGCCGGGCGGGCAGCAGCAGCCGGGCGCGCAGGGCCAGAGCGCGGAGGGGAAAAACACACACAGACACAATGAATCGTCGATGTCCCAGAAAGTATGGGAAAGTCTGGGAAGTGGGGGGGGAAGAAGATCCCAAACCTGCAGGAGGAACTTATGGGGCATCCTGGGCTCTGTGTGTATCTATCTGTTGTGTCCCTGGGCCCCTTCATCCAGGACGGCGCGGGGCGATGCGGGGAGGCTCGGTGGCGGGGGAGGCGGGGGGGCTGCCTGCGAGAGCTCGGCAGCGACACTCTGCGTGCCACGGAGCTCTGGCTCCCCGGCCGAAAGCAAGGCGGCCTCGTGCATCGCGCTGTCGCGGAGCTCCGAGGAGAGACGCGTCTGGGGCCGCGAACTGCCCCTTCGCTCGAGGCATCCTTCCAATCTGGACGCGAACAGACCTTTCTGCCGTTTTTTTTTTTTTTTTTTTTTTTTTGTTGTTGTTGTTGTTGTTTGTTGTTTGTTGTTGTTGTTGTTGTTGTTGTTGTTGTTGTTGTTGTTGTTGTTTTTTTTTTTTTTTTTTTGTTTGTTTTAGATTTCTCTCTCTCTCTCTTTTCTGGTTCAGGCTGGTCTCCGCTGCTTTCTGCTGGTCTCTGGTCCGAGACGCTGATCTTAGCTGGTCTCTGCTGCCTTCTGCTGCCTTCTGCTGGTCACTTCAGATTACTGCTGTTCTGTGCTGCTCTCTGCTGGTCTGTGCTGCCTGATACTGCCCTCGGCTGGTCTGCGCTGGTCTCTGCTGGCCATTTCTGACCAGTGCTGGTCAGTGCTGGTCTCTGTAGGTCTCTGCTGTGTGCAGCTGGTCTCTAATGATGCGCCGGTCGATGCTGGT
>CAUYUJ010020926.1:594781-599781 GCA_963575745.1 Prorocentrum cordatum | reverse complement strand
CGCTGGGAGGCGCCGTGAAAATCAGCTACGTGAGCTGATTCTCAACCCCCCCTTTGCTATCCCCCCCTTTCGCCCGGCCCGAGAGGACTTTTGAGCGGCCTCGGGCAGCCCTGGAGGCCAACGGCACGTGATCGTTTTTTTTCTTCATTGTTCTTGCCGATCGGCGCGGGCCCTCGCACCTCCCCACCCATTGGAGTAGATCTTGAATGTTTTTGGCGCCTGTTGGATCTCCTTCGGGGGTCATCCGTAAACATTGGAACGATACAGAGAGGAGTAGCATGGCCCCTGCGCAAGGATGACACGCACACATCGAGAAGTGCATCCCCCCCTTGTGTTAAATAAAGCTTCGCACGGCCCGCTTAGCTTCGACCGGAAGAGGTGCGCTCTCGACCCGCGAATCAAACAAGTTTTTGGCGCCTGCTTCGAGCAGGTGGAGTCTCCCTCGTAGGACGCCCTGTCGCAAGCAGTGGCATTAAGCAGAGGTTTGGAGCCAGACCCCCGCCCTCCCCCCCCCCTTCCCGCCCAATGTCGAAACGCCGAGTGAGGAAACGTTCAGCACTCCAGGGTAACCGACGCAGGCCCTCCTGGGGCCCCCGAGTGAACAAAAATCACCCACATGTAGCGCAAACTATTTTTTGTTAGGGACGGGCGTGTTGAAGCTGACGGGCAGTGGCCTGCCCTTAGTGGGCGTGTCTTTGATCCAAAGCAGTCCGAAACGGCATCAAACATCCCCCAAACAAGTCAGCATGACTGCAGGAAGACCTCGAGATAACCCCCCGAAGAGCGCTGAGACAGTCGCAAAACGGCCGAATCGAACCCTCGGATGAATGTCACAGTCGAGTGAGTTCTACAATTGACATCGGCCACTCGTGCATTGCGTTTCCCGAAACAACTGGGGTGCGGTGATTTGCCAAATGTACCGCCGATTTGCTTCCTCCTGCTCTTCATCGTCGTTGTCCTCCTCACCATTCATTCCTCCGTGCCCTCCCTCCGCATTCTCATCATCCCTATTCTTTTATGTTCGTCCTCCTGCACCTTCTCGCTCCTCCATGCTCCCCCTTGCCTTCTCATCGTTTCCGAGAGGTCACTAGTGTGTGTCTGAACGAGGCCTTGCATGGATATAGATGTAATTTCCCAGGGCCACACATCAGTTTGTTCGTCAGACCCTGAGGTTTCGATTTTTGTGTGCCCGAGCCGGCTCCGTAGCGTCCGTGGGGAAGACCATAATGCGTCCATATTTTCTTAAACATGACCCTAGGGCGCCATCGACCTCCTACGGCATACGGTTGTTCTTCCGCGCGATACCTTGGCGTTCAATCGAGCTAGACCTTGAGCGCGTGCGAAGCGCTGCGCGATAATCATTCCGATGCCACATGTGCGGCAGCAGGAGCTGCATGATGGCCATGCAGGCAACCACGAAGAGCACGGCACGCGTGCAAAGCATGCACACGTTCTGGGCACCGTTTGGGGCTCGCTCT
This sequence comes from Prorocentrum cordatum, assembly GCA_963575745.1. Classification (NCBI taxonomy): domain Eukaryota; class Dinophyceae; order Prorocentrales; family Prorocentraceae; genus Prorocentrum; species Prorocentrum cordatum. The sequence continues at coordinate 598,303 of CAUYUJ010020926.1, read as the reverse complement.
GGGCACCGCGCGGGGCGCCGCGCCTGTCCTTGGGGCCGCCCTGTGAGGACTGGAGGCCCCGCGGGCCCTCGCCGGCACGGCCAGCACGGCCGCCGGCCAAGGCGCCCCACCCGCGCGCGCCCGCAGGATCGTCTACGGCGGCGCGGCGCCGCCGCAGGCGCCGCCGCAGGCGCCGCCCCAGGCGCGCCCCGCCCGAGCCGCCGGCCGCGTGCCCGCGCGCGGGGGGCGCCCTGGGGACCGACGCCGCGCTTCGACGCCTCGATCAGGAGCTTTCGGTCCCCCCCGGGGGCGCGAAGGGCGATCGCGCTTCGCGCGCCGCGATCCGGGGCAGACCGGCCGCCCTTCTCAAAGAGGGCGCGGCGCGAGGGCGTGACGACGCGAAGGCTGCAGCGCCTCGGGGGGTGCGGTGCGCGAAGCCAGGTGGCCCGCGGGGTTCACGAAGGCGCTCGTGCGGGGCCGGTCTCGCCGAGGGCTTCGCGAGGGCGCCCCGTGCCGCCCCAGACGAGCGGTCGTCCATGTTCTGGCTCTTGTCTGAAGTCGGGCCTCTCCCCCGGCAGGGGGATTCTCGACGAAACATAAAAGATACCCCCAGCATAGTCAAAAAATAGTCCAAAAATAGTCTGGGGACTATTTTTGGAATATTTTTTGACCTTTTTGGGGCATTTTTGGGGTATTTTTTGTTTTTCGTGGACAATCCCCCTGTAGGGGGACACGCCCGACATAAGACAAGCGGACGTCCATGTTCTGGCTCTTGTCTCTTCAGTCTCTCTGTTCCTGGGTCACTTCCTCGATTTGCCCGCCAGCCTTCCGTCTCACGATTCTGCGACTGGTCTCGAGCTCTACCAAGCGGGTCCAATCTCTACGGTGGGGAATCGGACACCCCTGCTGGGGTTCACTTGGCTCGAGGCATCCGTCGACTTCTGAACCCCAGCCAGTTTCACACATCTGACATGCAGGGGGTATGGCTCACATGTGGTTGCCCAACAGCACGATGCCGGCCTCGCGGCGGTGAGATGGGATCACTCGGTTGTCCAATTCTGAGCAGAGCAGAGTCTCAAGACGGCAGCTCTGGCCATCCGCTCGAGACCGATCTCAGAGCCCCTCCTGGGCACCGTCCTGACCCGATCTTCTTCGAGCCACGCCCGGGTGTGGCGACGAGCCCCCTGTTGTCCCGGAGGCCCAGAAGTTCAAGGACGGTGAGGAAGAGTGGGGTGATGTCGCTGGAGGTCTAGTGGGAGAAGGGCCTTCGAGCCTAAGGGGATTGACTCTGGGGCGGAGCTTCACTTTCGAGTGCTCTTCTGTTCGTTGCCGTCATTCCCCTCTGCTTCTCTCCTCTTTCTCCTCCCCCCCCAAAAAAAAGGTCCACACACTTGACCCAGCCAGCTTCTACGCTGAGTACATGGAGCCCAATGGCATCGTGGGCCTACGTCAAAAGAAGTGCCGAATCTCGCCACGCATCACTCCAAAGCCATCCACACGCCCTGAGCGCGCTGTGTCCGCACGGGTTCAACACCATGCCAGAAGCCGTACCAGCAATCGGAGTCACCTGCGAGGACGAGGCCAACGTCGGACACATGCTCATGCCCGTCTGCCGGAGTGGCACAGCCCAGGAGTGCAGTGCGGACCCCGCGCTGGACCAGGAGCGGGTCTCAAACCAGGAGACGTGCCAAGACCACGCCGCGCGAGTTGTGCGCTGCACATTCTGTTCGGCACCGCCCTTGCGCGGTCAGCGTCAAACCGACACTTTTTGTGGCGGCCGACCGCGTTGCCAGAGTGTCCTGCTGCAGGGGTCGTTTGGCCGTCCGCGCCAGGGAGCCCAGCTCCGCAAACTGAGACGCTTGGGCATGGGCCAGCACCTCGCGCTGGCAACAAGCATCGCAGTTCGGCTACCGTCAAGGCCGGCCAGACCCCAGAGGGGCCCACCGCGTGAGACGCCGAACCTCGAGGCGGACGCGCACCGCTGGTCATCGCGGGCGCGCGGTCGCTCCGGACTGGGCGCTGGCGCAGCTGATGGAACCGCTGGACGGAGGGTACGACAGTGTCATCAACGAGGACTTCGGCTTCTTCGACTTCGACGCGTCCGCTCGAGGAGGCGGCTGCCGCCGGCGAAGTCGCAGGCGCAGACCGGCAGGCTGGGCCAGACCGCACGGATGGATGAAGACGGGTGGCACGCGATCGACGGCAAGGAGAGCAAGGGAGGAGCGACGTGCCGGGAGAAGCGACGTGCCGTGAGCATGTCGGAACCTAAACGCTGTTTTGCTGGATGTCGGTTGTGCTTTTTTTATTTTTTTGTTTTGGCGGGGAGGTGCAGGAAAGCAGGCAGAGCAAAGCGAAACATACAAAACGACAACGCCCATGTATTTTACGTATGCCCCTATCGACTGCCCCTCTCTTGGGGCTCGAATCCTTCATGTTTTACACATGACCCATCTGTTGCCTCTCGACTGGGTCTTGAGTTCTTAGTGTTTTCGGGACGGTCTAATAGATTGACCCCCTCCTGGGGTTCGAACCCTTCGAGTTTCGAATCCCCACCGCTCCCCAATTTCTCACTGTTTTTGATGTGTCGTGCGAGCTGAAAGCGGGAAAGTGCCTCGGGAGAGTTGCTGGCGCCACCTCCTTGGGCGGGAGATCTGCGTGTGGGAAGATCGGCCCCCGTTGTCATGTGGCTCCCCCCAAGGGGGTGGCATCTCGATGGGTACACGTGGAATGTAGAAGCACGGCGCACGCGGGTAAAGTGATTGTTGCTGTTTCCCCTCTGGAAGCGGGGCCAGATTTGTGGACCTGCGGCCTTGCGGGCCTACTGGAGTCGAGCCTTGAGTAACGCTGGGCCCGAGCCTCTCCGCGGCTTGAGGCCGAGCGCCTGGCGGAGCCCTTGAGCGGCGCGGCCGAGTCCGTCGCCGCCGCAGTGGAGCCCGTCGCGGCGGAGGCGCCCTCCGGAGCACCCCCCCCCGCCTCGTGTCCGCGCTTCGCGTGGCGTCCGACGCCGCGGGCCTGCGACCGTTTCGGTACCTCAGCCCTGCTGGCCCAGTCGGCGCTGGGTTGCCGGACCGTCCTATTCGCCGTGGGGGAAGCGGGTCCCGAGGGAAACGGATCCTGAGGTTCTTCGCCCTCTTCGGGCTCTCGGGGCCCTCCACGGGCCCGGCAACGACTCAGGATGAAGATTCCGTCCTGGGGGAACGCACCAGGGTCCAGGACTTGCTTCCCTCGGGACCCGTTTCCCCCATGTCACCCTGTCAGGGTTCTTTTGGTTGCAGGCGTCTTTGACTCACCATATCTTCGCCAGCGTGGCCGGATTTTGACCTGCAGGGTTCGGGCTCCCATGTGATTGCCCAGCAGGAGGGCTCCGAGGTCTGGGCGTCGCACCTCCACGCCCCGTGTTCTCGACCAGCTTCAGGCCCTCGGGAGCCCTTCATGGGTCGATCTGGCCTGGGAGCCTCCGCAGAACGGTGGGCTCGTGGTGCATGGCGCCCCGTTCGACGCCGCAGGAGGGTCCTCTTGCTGCGCCTCGGGTGTTGCCGACGG
>CAUYUJ010020926.1:574781-589781 GCA_963575745.1 Prorocentrum cordatum | reverse complement strand
GGAGCCTTGAGACGGGGGTCAATGCAAACGGGGGTCAGCCAGAGCGCCCGATCTTGCAGGATCCTGCAGGGCCAGGGTCGCATTGACCCGGGCTTGGGTGCAGGATCCTGCAGGATCTTGCAGGATCCTGCGCGTTGACCCGGGTTTGGGCGCAGGATCTTGCAGAATCTTGCAGCATTCTGCAAGGCCTGATTGACCTGGGTCAGGATTGACCCGGGTCAGAAGATCCCCGACAGTCGGAGGCCTGCGGACAGAAGCGGGTCGCTGCCAGATCGCCCGAGCGGCGAGCGTGCGTGCGTGCGCGGCCGTCCCGAACGGCGCTGGTCGCCATGCGTCACCGCACCATGGCGCCGCGGGGCCGCTCGGAACGCTCCGTTCCCCCCCTGGCGCCGCAAGCCTCCTTGGGGAACGAAAAAAGGACGTACACTTACATGAATCGACGCTGGCTTCGATCGAGAGTACGCACTGCGCAAATGTTCGAATAGCGCGGCCAGTCTCGCGGATCGAGGGGCCGTGTTCGTGCACATAGCTGGGCGCGTACAGTCAACCCGCATAGTAAAGATGGGCACCCTGCCCAAGGGTACCCTTGCATCCTTGCTTCCTCGGTGCATCCTTGGCCACTTTCGTTGGCCGCGCCCTGCTCGAATAGCTTCGAAATGGGCGTCCAAGGCTCTTGCATCCTTATCGCGCATCCTTACTGTACGGGTGACTGTACGCCCTCTTTGTGGGCTTCCTGTGCGAGGTGCGCTTTTCCTCCCAAAACTTCTGGCGACTTTTTTTCCGATTCGGACGGCTCGCTCTCCTGTTCGGTCTCCTGGGTCCTGGGGCCGCTGCCGGCTCCCCGGGCCATCAGGGGCCAGTCTGAGCTGGGTTGAAGGACCACTCCAGGGCCTGGGGATGTCGACCGTTCGAGGAGGAGGAGGAGGAGGAGGAGGAGGAGGAGGAGGAGGAGGAGGAAGAGGAAGAGGAGGAGGAGGAGGAGGAGGAGGAGGAGGAGGAGGAGGAGGAGGAGGAGGAGGAGGAGGAGGAGGAGGAGGAGGAGGAGGAGGAGGAGGAGGAGGAGGAGGAGGAGGAGGAGGAGGAGGACCTCCCCATCCTCCCCATCCTCCCTTCCCCCCGTCCTACCTATGGTAGTGGTGGTTGAAAATTGGCCCATCATGATTGTCCCTTCTCTGACGATTCTTGGAGCCATCTTGGAGACCATAGATCCGAAGAGGGGGGGATCCTCAAACTCACTTCCCCCGTGTGGAGCTCGAAAATTCGCCCCTGAGGCTCTCTTGGGGCGGTCTGGGGGTCCTTCGGAGATGTCTTGGATCGGTCTTGGGCCCCTCGCGGGGCTCCGGGGCCCGGCCGCAGATCTTGGAGCCACCCTGAGCCTTCAGAAACCTGTCGTAAGGGGAGAGGCGAGACACGAACATCATGGCATCTTTTTTTGGTCGTCGAGTGACTGTTGCCTCTGGGGGTATCACTTGGAGGCTCCGTCTGGTCACTTCGAGCCGTCTTGGGGCCTTCTGGCAGCAGCCCGTTCTGGAGCCCGGGGTCGGCGGTGTCTGGCAGAGGGCAGGGGCGGGGACACGTCCTGGGTTTTTCCCCGTAGGTCGTTCCGCAGATGCAGGCGACGACTTCCCAGATCGTCCCGTTTTCGTATCGCGGTGGTTCCCCACACCGCATCGCAAAACGAAGCCCGATGCCTGAGGGACGCGTACAATTCAAGTTTGATGAAAGGGCTGTTGTGGATGCGAGGGAGGGAGGGCGGGAGGGCGGAAGGGAGGGAGGGAGGGAGGGAGGGAGGGAGGGAGGGAGGGAGGGAGGAGGAGGAGGAGGAGGAGGAGGAGGAGGAGGAGGAGGAGGAGGAGGCGGGCCGTTCGTCGTCGGATCCAGTCTCGTGGGCCATGGCCCGTCGGCCCTCTTGCTCCGTCTTGGGGCCGTCTTGGGTCCCGTCTTGGGATTTTGTTCGGGATTTCATGGGCCGTCTTGCGGCTATGTTGAATGGCTCTGGGGCCGGCGTCGGCTGTGCGAAGTCCGAAACGGTGAGAACGCGAAATTGTGCAAAGCTAGGGGGAATTATTGATTTTGGTTAGTTCGTGTCCTCCAGGAGGGCCTCTCGGAGCTCCCTTGGAGCATCTTGAAGGCCTCGTGGGCCACCTTGGAACAACTTGAACCATCTTAGGGGCCATCTTCGGCCGTCTTGGAGGCGTCTTGGGACCATTTTGGAGGCCAGCTTGACTCTTGGAGACCATGTTGGGCCGTCATGGCCGTCTTGGAGACGAACCTTCTGGCCATGAAGTTCGTTTGTAGTGGTTTCGTGAGGTTTATGGCTCTTCTGGGTGGCCGGCGGCATCGGCCGAGATCCCACTGGCAACCTGTCGGAGTGCCCTCCGCATGCCACGGTGGTGCCGAATCCAGTAGCCTTCGGCCTTCTGCCACCGTGCCTGAGCAGTGGACAGACTCAGATGCCTCTGGGGGCCTCTTCGAGGAGTTTTGGGGGCCCATGGAGGCTTCCTGGAGCCTCCTGGCGGTCTCGGGGGCCGTTCTGGGGAAAGGGGGTTGAAATGTCATCATGAGCTCCCCCTCTTGGACCCCTCTTGGGGCCTTCCTCGGGGCCTGCTGGGAGCCTCGGGTGATTGCAGGGCCAGGCAAAGCGAGGAGGAGGAGGAGGAGGAGGAGGAGGAGGAGGAGGAGGAGGAGGAGGAGGAGGAGGAGGAGGAGGAGGAGGAGGAGGAGGAGGAGGAGGAGGAGGAGGAGGAGGAGGAGGAGGAGGAGGAGAGAGCACGCCAGCGAGGGAGGGTCAGCCGAAACTAGCTCCGCTCAAACTAGCCCCGCTCGATGCACCTGGGCCGCCCGAGGAGCCACCTCTGCTTTTCGGGGGGCATTCGCCGCTCCGCGCGGCCGCGGGGACCTGGACAACGCCTGAGGTGCCAGGTCCTCGACTGTGTCGTCGACTACGAACATGCCGACGAGCACCACCATGTGGAGGAAGGGTGGAAGGACGGCGGGCCAACCACGCAACGGCTGGGCCCTCACCGTCCCTCACCGCCATCCTCCCCCGCGGCCCCGCGCAGTAGGGCCCGCTGGTCGTCCAGGAACCCGCTCGCCGCACACAGAGCGAGGAGGGCGGCCTGCTCGCGCGTGACCCCGTACGCGGCCGAGATCGCCTCGAGGGCGTCTTGGTCGCAGGGTTCCAGCGCGACGGCCGCCACAGAGCCAGGACCAGCAGCAGCAGCAGCCGCCGCGGGAGCCGCACCAGCACGCGCACGCAGGAAGAGCGACCGCCTCCACAGGGCCCGTCGCCGCAGCGTGCGGACCAGCTCTTCGCAGCAGTGACGGCGAGAGGGAGATCGTCCGCCCACGCAACACCTAGGTCGCCCATCACGTAGTCGTCCTCGTTCACCTCGTCAGCATCATCCAGGTCGTCCATTAGGCGCGCCGCAAGCCTCTGCCTGCGGCGGCGCCACCGCGGCCCCTGGCCCTCGGAGACTGTGGAGTTCCGCGCCCCCTGCAATGCCAGGGCGTCCAGGGACACGCCGGCAGGCAGCCTTGGCGCTCGCCGCGTCCGCGTCGGGCGGCGGCGCAGGCGGCGCGGCGCGCGCCCGAAGCGCGACCGCTGCCACTGCGCCCGCCACCGCCGACACGGTCCGCCGCGGCGCCTTGGCCTCCACGGCCGCGCGGGCAGCAGCTGCAGCGAGGGCGGCGCCGTCCCCTCCCAGCAGCAAGGGCCCCCCCCCGTTGTGGGCCGAAGCATCTCCTGCAGGCGGGCGGCCACGGCCATACTGCGATCGCCCGAGCCAACATTCTGGACGCACGAAATGGGTACTGAAAGAATGGGTACAATGCCCAACAGCGGATCTTGTTCATTTTGAACAGGGCTCGCTGTCCACGCAGCCGCGGCCTGTGTCCATTCGAGACAGGAGGCCGCCTGCCCAACAGCGGCCGCTGTTGGCTTGGGACAACATTTGTTGTTGGGCATAGTGCCCATTCTTTCCGTGCCCATCTCGGGTGTCCAAAAACATGGTTTCAGCCAGAAGGGCTGCGGACGAGGACAGGACGATGGCAGCGGGAGGAAGAGGCGGACGCATTTCATCTGATGGCTCGCGGAGACTTCACTGAGCGCAGGGGATTCACGTCGCGACGTTCGGGAGCTTCTCTGAGGACCCTTGTGCTTCGGGATGTCCCAGAGGTTATCGAGGGGTGCGTTATTCCCAACCATCCTGTGGTGTTGGGTCCTCGTTTTGAAGAGACGGTGCCCCGCGTCTCCTCTCCTCTCCTTCCTTCCTCCTCCTCCGCCTCCTCCCTCCTCCCTCCTCCCACCCCTCACACGTTTCGTGGCCCCATAGGGAGCTCCACCGAAGGCCCCAGTGGCCGCGTCCACATGGCGGCGCCGCACCCATTTCGGCACACCCCTCACACGTTTCGTGGCCCCATAGGGAGCTCCACCGAAGGCCCCAGTGGCCGCGTCCACATGGCGGCGCCGCACCCATTTCGGCACACCCCTCACACGTTTCGTGGCCCCATAGGGAGCTCCACCGAAGGCCCCAGTGGCTGCGTCCGCATGGCGGCGCCGCACCCATTTCGGCACACCCCTCACACGTTTCGTGGCCCCATAGGGAGCTCCACCGAAGGCCCCAGTGGCTGCGTCCGCATGGCGGCGCCGCACCCATTTCGGCACACCCCTCACACGTTTCGTGGCCCCATAGGGAGCTCCACCGAAGGCCCCAGTGGCTGCGTCCGCATGGCGGCGCCGCACCCATTTCGGCACACCCCTCACACGTTTCGTGGCCCCATAGGGAGCTCCACCGAAGGCCCCAGTGGCTGCGGCATGTGGCACCTCCAAGCACCCTCACACGTTTCGTGGCCCCATAGGGAGCATCCACCGAAGGCCCCAGTGGCCGCGTCCGCATGGCGGCGCCGCACCCATTTCGGCACACCCCTCACACGTTTCGTGGCCCCATAGGGAGCTCCACCGAAGGCCCCAGTGGCTGCGTTCGCATGGCGGCGCCGCACCCATTTCGGCACACCCCTCACACGTTTCGTGGCCCCATAGGGAGCTCCACCGAAGGCCCCAGTGGCTGCGTTCGCATGGCGGCGCCGCACCCATTTCGGCACACCCCTCACACGTTTCGTGGCCCCATAGGGAGCTCCACCGAAGGCCCCAGTGGCTGCGTTCGCATAGCGGCGCCGCACCCATTTCGGCACACCCCTCACACGTTTCGTGGCCCCATAGGGAGCTCCACCGAAGGCCCCAGTGGCTTCGCATGGCGGCGCCGCACCCATTCGGCACACCCCTCACACGTTTCGTGGCCCCATAGGGAGCTCCACCGAAGGCCCCAGTGGCTGCGTCCGCATGGCGGCGCCGCACCCATTTCGGCACACCCCTCACACGCTTCGTGGCCCCATAGGGAGCTCCACCGAAGGCCCCAGTGGCTGCGTTCGCATGGCGGCGCCGCACCCATTTCGGCACACCCCTCACACGTTTCGTGTCCCCATGGGGAGCTCCACCGAAGGCCCCAGTGCTACCGCCCTCATGCGTCCCGTACGCCCAGGACAGCGTTTCGTGGCACGCCTTTCGTGGCCCCATAAGGAGCCCCACCGAAAGCGGCACCCACAAAGCGTTATTCACAATTGCGTATGGTTGGGTCCTTCGCCAGGATAATCTTTTTTTGTCGGGGCCTCCTGATGGTTGCTCAGAGCTAGACTTGTGGTCTGTTTGGGAGTTGTGCGCTGGGAGCGCAATGTGCAAGTTTGACGGCCCCCTTTCGAGCAATGTGGCCCCAGAGGGGACGCTTGGCGGATCTGAGTCTTTCTTTATTTCTCCCTCTCTCTCTCTCTGTAACCGTTTATCTGCATGGCCATGCGTGTGTCAAGCTGCTATGTGCAGGCCGGGGTCACCAAGAAGTCGAAGAAAGACAAGACGGAGAAGAAGTCGCTTTTTCCTTTGAGCATTCGTTCATCCCAGGAGGTTGAACGGTTAGGAATGTAGACTGATGGACAACATATGTGAACATGCGGACTTATCATGCCTTTGCAGGGCTCGGGTACAATGCCGTTGGATTTGCCATCAGACGAAGGGGGGGCTTTGCGATGGACGCCACGAATCGCAAGAGCATGCTTGGTGCGCCGACCAGGATCATACATACGAGTTCTCCAACCAGCGGTGTGTATGTGCGTGCATGTATCGAAGACGCCTACGGCGAATCACCGCCGCCCCCTGCCTTTTTGGAAGCGCCTATGTGGCCAAACGTTGAGGCCAGACCTGCCAAGCTATCGGACCGTGTGTTCCCCGAATCGGTTTGGAAAGCCTTCGGGGAACACGTGGGCATCTTGAAGGTCATCTTGGCCGCCTGGAGGCCATTTTTACCCTTTCGGGCCTTCTTGTAGGACGTCTTGGAGGGCTCTTGGGCCGTCTTGGAGGCCATCTTGAGCGTCTTGGAGGCCTCTTGGACCGTCTTGGGGGCCTCTTGGGGCCGTCTTGGGCCTCTTTGGCGATCTTTGGGGGCACTTGGGCCGTCTCGGGCCATCGGAAGGTAGAAAACATGCAAATGCCACAATCCTTCAAAAACTCATGGGAAAATAATGATTTTGGCCTTTTCGGGCCTTCCTGGAGGCCCTCTTGGAGGCCTCTTGGGCCGTCTTGGGCCATCTTAGTGCCATCTTCGGCCGTCTTGGTGGGCCCCTGGCCCGTCCGACGCCGCCGGAAGCCGTTTGGGGGGCCTCTCTGAGCCGTCTTGGGGCCCTCTTGGAATGCTCCAGCCGTCTTGGAGGCCATCTTGGGCGTCTTAAAAGCCTCCTGGGCCGTCTTGGGGGCCTCTTGGGGCCGTCTTGGGGGCCTCTTGGGCCGTTCTGGGGCCATCTTGGAGGTCTCTTGGGCGATCTTGGGGCGATCTTTGGGGGCTCTTGGGCCGTATCCGGTCGTCGGAAGGCCGAAACGAAGCAAATGTCAAAATCCTTCCACAAACTAAGGAAACTCAGTGTTTTTGGCCTTTTCTGGCCTTCCTGCGGCCCTCTTGGAGGCCTCTTGGGCCATCTTGGGCCAGCTTCGAGCCAACTTCGGCCATCTTTGTGGGCTCCTGGCCCGTCTGACGCCGTCGGAAGCCGTTTGGGGGGCCTTTCTGGGCCGACTTGGTGCCCTCTTGGGGTGCTCCAGGGCTGTCTTGGAGGCCATCTTGGGCGTGAGGCCATCTTCGAGGCCTCTTGGGCGCTGTGGGGGCGATCTTGGGGGCCTCTTGGGCCGTCTTGGGTCGTCGGAAAGCCGAGAAGAAGCGAATGCCAAAATCCTTCAAAAACCTAATGAAAATCAATGATTTTGGCCTCTTAGGGCCCTCCTGGAGGACCTCTTGGAGGCCTCTTGGGCCGTCTTGGAGGCTTCTTGAGCGAACTTGTAGGTATCTTGGACTCTCTTAGGCCGTCTTGGAGGCCGTCTTGGACCATCTTGGGCGGACTTGGAGGCCATCTTGGACCATCTTGGAGGCCATCTTGGGCCATCTTGGACGTCTTTGAGGCCATCTTGAGCCGTCTTGGGTATTTTTTTGCGGACGTGGAGGTCGTTTGCGGGCCTGGACGCGCCAGAGCCCCAGGGGGAGTTCTGTGGAACAAAAAACCAAAACCCAAACCGAAATAATCTAGCACGCCAGGCACCCCTGCGATGAATCGACAGGGGGCGGCGGATCGAAGACGCCTACGGCGAATCACCGCCGCCCACTGCCTTTTTGGAAGCGCCTATGGCCGAACGTTGAGGCCAGGCCTGCCAAGCTATCGGACCATGTGTTCCCCGAATCGGTTTGGAAAGCCTGCGGGGAACACGTGAGGGCCGCCTGGGATCGGTTCCCCGAATCGGTTTGGAAAGCCTTGGAGGCCTCTTCGGGGCCTCTTGGGCCGCCTGGGGCCATCTTGAGGCCATCTAGGGCCGTCTTGGGTGCATATTGGGCGGTGTTAGAGGCATCTTGGGGCCATGTTGGGCCGTCTTGGATGCCATCTTGACCATCTTCGAGACATCTTATAGGCCATCTTGGGCCATCTTGGCTGTCATCGAGGCCATCTTGGGCGTCTTGGAGGCCTCTTGGGCCATCGTGGGTCCCTCTTGGGGCCGTCTTGGGGGTCTCTGAGTCCGTCATGGGGCCATCTTCGAGGCCTCCTGGGCGCTGTGGGGGCGATCTTGGCGGCCTCTTGGTCCGTCTTGGGTCGTCGGAAAGCCGAGAAGAAGCGAATGCCAAAGTCCTTCAAAAACCCTAGGACAATCAGCGATTAGGGCATCTTCGGGCCTTCCTGGAGGACCTCTTGAAGGCCTCTCGGGCCATCTTGGAGGCCTCTTGGGGGCTTTTTGGGCCCATCTAAGGCCGTCTTGGGTGCACACTGGGCCGTCTTGGAGGCATCTTGGGGCCATCGTAGCTGTCTTGGAGGCCATCTTGGCCGTCTTGGAGGCATCTCGGAGGCCATCTTGGCCGTCTTGGAACCCAACTTGGGCGTCTTGGAGGCCATCTTGGCCGTCTTGGAGGCATCTCGGAGGCCGTCTTGGAACCCATCTTGGGCGTCCTGGAGGCCTCTTGGGCCGTCTTGGGGTCCTCTTGGGGCCGTCTTGGGGGTTCCTTGGGCCGTCACGGGGCCATCTTGGAGGCCTCTTGGGCGATCTTGGGGCGAATTGAGGGGCCTCTTGGGCCGTCTCGGGCCGTCGGAAAGCCGAAAAGGCGCAAATGCCAAAATCCTTCAAAGACCTAGGGAAAATCAATGATTTTGGCCTCTTCGAGCCTTCCTGGAGGACCTATTGGAAGCCTCTGGGTCGTCTTGGAGGCATCTTGCGGGCCTTTTGGGCCGTCTTGAGGCCATCGTGGGCCGTTTTGGAGGCATCTTGGGGCCATCTGAGCCGTCTTGGAGGCCATCCTGGCCATCTGGGAGGCATCTTGAAGGCCATCTTGGCCGTCATGGAACCCATCTTGGGCGTCCTGGAGGCCTCTTGGGCCGTCTCGGGGCCCTCTTAGGGCCGTCTTGGGGTTCCTTGGGCCGTCACGGGGCCATCTTGGAGGCCTCTTGGGCGATCTTGGGGCGAATTGGGGGGCCTCTTGGGCCGTCTCGGGCCGCCGGAAAGCCGAAATGGCGCAAATGCCAAAATCCTTCAAAGACCTAAGGAACATCAATGATTTTGGCCTCTTCGAGCCTTCCTGGAGGACCTCTTGGAAGCCTCTTGGGCCGTCTTGGAGGCATCTTGCGGGCCTTTTGGCCGTCTTGGGCCGTCTTGAGGCCATCGTGGGCCGTTTTGGAGGCATCTTGGGGCCATCTGAGCCGTCTTGGAGGCCATCGTGGCCATCTTGGAGGCATCTTGAGGGTCATGTTGGACCATCTTGGAGGCCATCTTGGGCAAACGTGGCCATCTTGGAGGCCATCTTGAACCATCTTGGAGGATTTTTTTCCGGATTGAGCTCCTTGAGATCCTTTCCGGGTGGCTGGCGGGACGGGCCGAAGCCCCAGAGGGAGTTCTTTTGGACAAAGAACCAAAACCAAAAGCCATATCGTTCGGCACGCCAGGCACCCCTTTGATAAATCAAAAGGGGGCGGCGGATCTAACGGCCTTCGGCCCATCCCGTCACCGTGCGTGGGTTGCAGGTCCGATGCCTCTCGGATGCCTGAGGTAATCTCCTGGGAGGCCTTTCGTAAGGCTCTTGGAGGCGGTTTTGGGGGTCTCCTGGGGGCTTCGTGGGTCCCGGGAGGGTCTTCTGGGGGGCCTCGGGAGCCTCTTGGGCCGTCTCGGGGCCATCTTTGGGGCTTCCTTGGCCGTCTTGGAGAGTCGTAAGGCCGAAAAGGCGAGAACCATGAAATTGCAACAAGTTGCAGGGAAATTGATGATTTCGGCCTCTTGGGTTCCTCGGTTGCCTCTCGGAGCCCTCTTGGGGCCTCTTGGGAGCTTCTCGGGCCGTCCGGAGGCCATCTTACGAGTCTTGCAGCCATCTTCGGGCCCTCTCGGGGCCCTCTTGGGACCGTTTTTGGAGCCTCTTGGCGTCCTTTGGGCTTGCCTGCGGGCCTTCGATTTTTTTCACTCCAGACAAGTCACGCGGGGACACGCGAAACATCTCAAGAGTGCCCAGCAGTGCCCAGCAGCGCCTTGCAGCGCCTGGAACTCGGGGCTGCGGGCATCTTGAAGAGTAATCTACATGTTTTACAGGATTTTAAGGCATGAGGACACTCCTCTCAGTGCTATGCGGCACGATGGCGGATGTGCGTATGAGCGTCTGCGTATGCGATTTGCCCGACCATCGATGCTAGCTATCATTTCAGTATTGTGTATTTGACTTGGTCAGGTCGAAGAAAGTGAAGGTTTGCGCCGGCCGAGCAATTTGTTTCTGGATGTTCTCCTCCAGTGCCGTCAGAATTTCAGTTCGTGTATATACTTGACTTGTTTGTTTTGTGCATGCCCATGGTGCCACAGTTGTTTCACTACGCCGAAATTGCAGCGCGTCTCGGTTTTCTCATCACACTGGTGCGCAAAACTACTCCATGCAGCAAGTTTTTTTGACTATATTGTCAGCTTCGGCTTGCCCGTGAGTGTGCTTGATGTGTGGATGCGATTGCATGGTATATTTCTAGTCCTCCTTCCCTAGTCTTGGTCTCCTTCATTTTTTATCCCTCCATGAGAAGACCGCAAGCTGTGTTAAACATGATAATACCGCAAGTTGTGTCAGACCTGACGTTGTCTAACGTGCATTCGACTCACGTTGAAGACTTGAATGAAACTAGGGTTTCGTGCGCATTGTTCGCCGGTGAAGGTTTGTACACCTCTCAGGTCTCTTGTAGCTGCGTCGCAATTGCGTGAGTGTCGCCTGGCCGGGCACTCGCACCTTCGAGGCCGACAAAAAGAAGAAGAAGGGCTGCTGCTGAGTATTTTTCAGGCCGCAAGGTCTGGGCGGGATATAGGGGCACACGTAGGGCAGGCGAGCAAAAGGGCTGGGATGCATCTGCGCAGGGAGTTCTCGTGCGTATTTTACAACCGAATGACCAATCCTTGCGCTGACCTATGGAGCACTCAGATTTCTCTTTGGCCCTTCGTGGGGCCGTCTTGGGGCTGTCCTGGGGCCGTCTTCGATCGTCTTGGGTCCGTCAGAGGCTCTCTGGGGCCAGCTTGAGGCTCTTTGGAGGCTCTATATGGGCCCGTTTGGTGGTTCGAAGAACGCAAGTGGGCCGATTCTGGACAGACGGGCGTGGAAAGCGAGAAGCATCAAGGATGATCAAGTTTCTGCGCCTCTCGATGACCTCCTGATCGGCAGTGTCTTGGGGCCTCTCGGAGGTTTGCTGGGATCCACTTGGTGTTTCCGAAGAACGGTCAACCCGTGTAACAAAGACGCTATGCCCTTGGAAGGCCACGTCGACATTTTGCGAGTGGGGTGCGGCCAGCGAAAGCGGCCAGGGATGGACCGAAGGAGCAAGGATGCAAGGGTTGCCTTGGAAAGTTGCTGATCTTTACTATCGCAGGCCTCGAGATTGGCACCAACACCAATATCGGCGGCGTGCCTCCACCGAGGGATGAAGATCCTGGTCTCGGTGATGGTGGTAATATTTTGGCTTCCAAGGTAGCCGAAGTATTACCACCAACACCGAAATCTAGGATCATCTTCCCCCTGTGGAGGCACCCCCCTGTGTTGGTGTTGGTGCCAATTACCAGGCCTCCAATACTATGCGGGTTGACTGTGCTCTCGTGGTGTGTCTCGAGGCGATGTTTGGCCATCTCGGCGGCCTCGCGGCCTGCCCGGGCCGCCCCGGCCACCTCGGGGAGCCTCGGGGAGAGCGCCAGGGAGGCGCTGGGCTGCCCAGAAGCCCCGAGAGGTGGGGGGCGGCGCGCGCGGCACGCTGCGGTGAGCGGTGTAGGGGGGTTCCCTATGAAGGGTAGGGTTTAGGGTTTAGGCTTTAGGGTTTTGCCCGCTTCGCGGCGGAGGCGCGCGCTCGCATCCCACCCCCACTTGAAGATCGATGGGGGCGGGATGCAGTGTGCGTGCTTGCGTCGCGCGTCCTCCCGCCCCAATCCAGCCCTGTTATTCTCTTTCAGGGCAGTGCGCGATTTGGCGCGTTGGGGTATGCCCGGCCGGGCGATCTTTTCGGGGTGTCGCAGGAGCGCTCTGGCGCGCTGGGGATCGCCCGACAGGGCGCGCTCTTTCCCTTTGCCCCCTCATGAAGGTTTTGACAACAGCACCAGTGCGCGTTTTGGCGATCTCTTCGGGGCACCGCAGGAGCACTTTGGCACGTTGGGGTGTGCCCGACAGGGCTCGCTCTTCGGCCTTGTTCCCACCCATGAAGTTTTCGACAACGCCCGACAGGGGCGTTTTTGCGATCTCTTCGGAGCATCGCAGGGGCGCTTTGGCGCGTTGGGGCGCGCCCGACAGGGCGCGCTCTTGCGCCCTGCCCCCACTCATGAAGGTCTTGGCAACAGCAGCAGCACGCTGAATAGCGCGATGGCGTACGCCCGACCAGGCGATCTCTTCGGGGTATCGCAGGGGTGCTTTGGCTCGTTGGGGTGCGCCCGACAGGGCGCACCCTTTGGCCCTGCCCCACCTCATGAAGGTTTTGACAACAGCAGCAGTTCGCGCTGTGGCGCGTTGGGGTACGCCCGACCGGGCGATGTTTTCGGGGAATCGCAGGGGTGCTTTGGCGCGTTGGGGCGCGCCCGACAGGGTGCGCTCTTTGCTTTGTACCCACTCAACAAGGTTTTGACAACAGCACCAGTGCGTGCTTTGGCGCGTTGGGGTACGCCCGACCGGGCGATGTTTTCGGGGCATCGCCGGGGCGCTTTGGCGCGTTGGGGCGTTCCCGACGCGGCGCGCTCTCGCGCCCTGCCCCCGCTCGTGAAAGTCTTGATCGCAGCAGCAGTGCGCGATTTGGCGCGTTGTGGTACGCCCGACCGGGCGATGTCCTCGGGCCATCGCAGGGGCGCTTGGGCGCGCTGGGGCGCGCCCGGCGCGGCGCGCTCTTGTGCCCTGCCCCCGCTCATGAATGTTCTGATCGCAGCAGCAGTGCGCGCTTTGGCGCGTTGGGGCGTTCCCGACCAGGCGATCTCTTCGGGGTATCGCAGGGGCACAGCGGCGCGTCGGGGAAGGCCTGACAGGGCGCTTCTGGGCGTCGCAGGAGCGCTTTGGTGCGCCGGGGTGCTCGCGGCCTGGCAATCTCTTCGAAGCATCGCAGGAGCGCTTCGGCGCGTTGGGGTACGCCCGAGCGGGCGATGCTTTCGGGGCATCGCAGAAGCGCTTTGGCACGTGGGGTACGCCCGACAGGGCCGACGCACGCCGTGCCGCTCTCGCGCGGAAGGAGGGGGTGCTCGAGGAGGCGGGTCTGGCGCCCCCTTGATGCGGGGTGCGCCCGACAGGGCGCTCTCTTCCCCTCTGTCCCCACTCATGGGGGTTTTGACAATATCACCAGTGCGTCGCAGGGGCGCGCTGGGGCGTCGGGGTATTCACGGCCCGGCGATCTCCTTGGGTCATCGCGTGCGTGTTTTGGCGCGCTGGGGAACGCCCGACCGGGCGACCTCTTCGGGGCGTCGCAGGGGCGCTTTGGCGCGTGAGTGCGCCCGACAGGGCCCGCGCGCGCCGCGATGTTCTCGCGCGGAGGGGGGTGCTCGAGGGGGCGGGTCTGGCGCCCCCTCCGATGCGACGCGCCAGGGGGCACGTCGACGCGCGCGCAGGAGCGCGCGTCGGCGCCGACGAGCACGAGATGGTTTACAGTTGGCTCGGGGCATCCGAAATCAGTGCCAAGAATGGATTTCTGGTAATCCAAAGAGCACGAAGTGGCTTACAGTTGGCTTCAGGTATCGAAAATCAGTACCAGGAATGGGGTTCTGGCAACTCGCAGAGCACGAAATAGCTTGCAGTTGGCTCTGGACATCCAAAGTCAGCAGCAGGAATGGAGCTCTGGCAATTCGGAGATCATGAAGTGCGTGATTGTTGGCTCCAGACATCGGTAATGTGGACTCACTATGGCGTCGTTGTCTTCGGGTTCGTGGGTGGTCGAGGCCCAGGGGCCCTTGGTAACATTTGGGTTTTGGCTTTCGGGTTTCAGTCTTTTATTATATAAGAAGTAGGTGGGTGCGTCGCTGGAGTCTGTGTCGCGTGTGGGCGGTCAAGCTTTTGCTTTCCCGATCCGTAGATTCTCCAGGTCCTCCGCTGAAGCGCTTCGACCCGTGCTCGCGGGCGTCTGCGGGTTCCCGTCAGCGAAGCATGCTCGAATTTAGGGTTTTCATCGCTTGGCCGTGGTGGCGCGCTAGCGCATCTCGCCCCCTCGTCGGGATGTTTGGGGTGGGATGAAGTGTGCGCGCTTGCGTGGCTCGTTCGCCCACCCGAGAGCACCCCTGCTATTTTCTTTTCGGCTTTAGGGCCGCGTTAGATCTCCCCCGAACCCCGATCATGGGGGCGCTCGTTTAGCTGATCTGCTTGCGGCGCGCGCTCGCCCCGCTCTGCGCGCGAGGGCAGGGGGGCGCCCGGCGTGTGGGGGCGCGCACGCTGGGCGACGAGGCGGCAAAAAGTGCCGTGTTCATCGCGGTAGCGCGCGGGCACAAGCGCGCGTCCTATGCTGCGCGCGACCGCAAGGGCACGCTCGGCGCGGGGGGGGGGGGGGGCGCCCGCTGGGCGACGGGGCGGCGCGTGAGAGCGAGCGCAGGGGCACGCTCGGCGCGTGGGCGCACGCCCATTTGGGCGACGGGGCGGCACGTGAACCGTGCTCATCGCGGCAATGCGCGGGAACATGCGCGCGCGTGTCAGCGCGCGCACGGCAGTGGCGCGCGTGGCGCCGCTCTCGCACGGGGGGGCGGGGTGCTCGTCTGGGCGTCAGTGGTTGAGGAGGAGGAGGAGGAGGAGGAGGAGGAGGAGGAGGAGGAGGAGGAGGAGAAGGAGGAGGAGGAGGAGGAAACAGATGATGATGATGATGATGATGATGATGATGATGATGATGATGATGATGATGATGATGCTGATGCTGCTGATGATGATGCTGATGATGATGATGATGATGATGAAGATGAAGATGAAGATGAAGATGATG
>CAUYUJ010020926.1:565306-574681 GCA_963575745.1 Prorocentrum cordatum | reverse complement strand
CACTTCGTCCTCAGGACCCCATCCCTCAGGACCCCATCTTTGAAACACCGACTTGCGTTCCCCCCGCCGCGGCCGCCCTCTTCTTGACCACCTAGGGTGTCTTTGCCCTGCGCGGCCCCTGACAGACAAGTTGTGCATCCCTGGTTGTGCGGTCCCTCATGGGAGGCCTCAGAGGGTCCCACAGTTCCTCGCGGTTTTGGGCATGTCGTGTGGATTGCGTCGGATGTGGTCGACGCCTGGACGAAATCTGGACGAACGCTGGACGACAGGGCAAATAGGGGCGGTTGAAATCTGGACGCCATCTGGCCGAAATTACTTTTATGATAGGGCAGCGGAAGTTCACAGATGCTCCCATGAAGTCTCACTCAGCTGTGGGGAACTCGGCCCGCCTTCCCTCCTCGTCTTTCTGCCCTTCCTTTTGCTCCTCCTCCTCGTCCGCCTCCTCCTGCTCCGCCTCCTCCTCATCCTCCTCCTCCTCCTCCTCCTCCTCCTCCTCCTCCTCCTCCTCCCCATCCCTTGCCTTCTGCTCCCTGCCTGCTGCTCTCCGTCGGTCTCCCTCCCGCCCGCCCGCCCGCCATGTCCCGCCGGCCCCGGCCTCCCGCCTGCGCGTTCGTCGTCGCCTGCCCGCCTCTAAGTTGCCTCTCCCCCCCCCCAACCCCCGCCTCCGGGCAGCACAGCCGACCCGCGTCCCAGAGCCCGCGTCGCGAAACAGCCTCCTCCCCTCCCCTTCCATTCCTTCCCTCCTCCTCCTCCTCCTCCTCCTCCTCCTCCTCCTCCTCCTCCTCCTCCTCCTCCTCCCCCCCCCCTCCCGTGCTGCCTTTCCCGCAAGCACCGCCGACGAACTTCACGTCCACCAATACGGGATCTCGGCCCGCCTGCTCGCGCATTCTCCGCCGACCACATGACTGCTCCAGTGCGACGCCCCGCCTGGGCTCGCGAGCGCCCGCCCACTGGGGCGCAGGCTCGCGCCAGGACGCGGCGCAGCACCGGGCCGCGCTGCGGGCCTCTTCGGTCGAGAACTGTTGGATAGCGCGTCTTGGCATTGCCCGGACGTGTGCATGTTTGTCGGCGAGGCCAGCGCGCGAAGATCTGCACTGTCTTAGGGCATCTTGGGTCACCTTTTGCGAATCACGCACGCACGAGGCCGAAAAATGCACAGGGGAGTCGTTCCGCCAGCTCTGGCCCACCACGCTTCGGTGCGACACGCCAATTATCGCTTTCCTGGCCCCCGAGCCTTCCCGAGCCTTCCCGAGCCTCCCGAGCCTTCCCGAGCCTCCCGAGCCTCCCGAGCCTTCCCGAGCCTCCCCGAGCCTTCCCGAGCCTCCCGAGCCTCCCGCCCCGAGCCTCCCGCCCCGAGCCTCGCATCGACGTCCCGAGCCTTCCCGAGCCTCCCGCCCCGCGGAGCGGAGCCGCGCGCTGTCCGCTCGCAGGGCAGGGCGCGGCGCGTCGCCGGGGCCGCCGCCGCGACGCGCTGTCCAACAGCTCCTGGCCGCAGATGGCGTCGGAGGAGCGTGCCACATCGGCGATGCGGCTCGGGGCGGAGCCCGATCTTCCCCACGC
This sequence comes from Prorocentrum cordatum, assembly GCA_963575745.1. Classification (NCBI taxonomy): domain Eukaryota; class Dinophyceae; order Prorocentrales; family Prorocentraceae; genus Prorocentrum; species Prorocentrum cordatum. Next base: position 573,121 of record CAUYUJ010020926.1, on the reverse strand, counting down.
CGACGTCGCCGATGCATCCACCATGCATCGCCGTATGCATCGGCGGCGTGGCGAGATCCTCCGCCCCCGCCTGCCCCGACCCCATCTGGGAGGCCTCTGGTGCCCGCGAGCGGGCGCGGTGAGGACCGAGAAGGCAAGCAGAAGTTGGGAATCGACTTTCGGAGGTCCGCGCGGATGTCCCCTGGCGGCGCCTCTGGCGGCGCCTCTGGCGGCGCCCCCTGCGCGTGGAGCGCGACAGGGAGGGGGGCCCAGCACCCAGGAACTCCGCGCGGACCTCCCCGAAAGTTCACGCCTATGCAGTTCTTGTGTTCGTCGAGAGGGGCCACACGGCAAGGCAGCGGCGTTGGCGCTCTGGCTGGCCTTGGGGTGTACGGTTCCCGCGGCCTCCGTGCAGTCTCAGAGCTCCCCCAGCCAAGGCGCTGGCCCTAGGTTGGGCTCTGGTGGCCAAGCAGCTTGGAGGCCATTATGCAGCCGCACCACCATTGCGGGAGCCGCAGCCAAGGTCGCTCACCGTGACCCGCGCAGCCGGTCGCTGTCTTGGGCCCCTCGCGCTCCACGCCCTGCAGTTGGGACCAGCCTCGCCATCATGCATCACCATCCTTCCCCCTTCCTTCGCCCTCCTGTTCCCATTCGTCCTCTAAATTCATGCTGCTGGTTCCTCCGTAGTCCTCTTCCTCCTGTTTCTTCTCCCCCCCGTGCCCTCCGCCTTCTTCTCCTCCTCCTCCTCCTCCTTCTCCTCCTCCTCCTCCTCCGCCTCCTCCTCCTCCAACTCTCCTCCCTCCTCTCCTCCTCCGCCTCATCTTCTTCCTCCCCATCCGCCCTCACCAAGGCGTCAGCCTTCTCCTGTTCGTCCCCCCCCCTCTTCCTCCTCCAGTGCGCTCTCTCCACTCCTCCACTCCCCCCCTCGTCCCACCTCCCATCCCCTCTTGCTCTTCCTCTCGCGGCGCCTCCCCCCAGCCCCTGCCCATCCCCCGCAGCCCCGCCCACCAGCGGATCCTGCGCCCTCCTCCCCCAGACCCCCGACGTCAAGATTTTCAGGACGCGGCCCCCAGAGCTGTGGACCCCTTCCCTGGCACCGGTGCTTCATCCCGAGTCGTTGTTTGACGGCCCCGAGGCCCAGCGAGGGCCCTCGGAGGCCGCAAATAGCGAAAAGCCTCCCGTCGTTATGTTTGTCACAGCGCGAGGGTGTCCGGGCCGAGGCCTCGAGAAGCCGCGCGTGAACACCGTCGACTCCTTCCAGGGGCAGGACCTGCCAGGGGGACCGGGGGGCGGCCGCTCCCTGGGCGGCGCCCCTGAGCGGCCGCACCCCGCCTCGCGCTCGCCTTGCCCCTCGATCCGACTTCGGCCGAGCGTCCCCTGCATCCGACTCTCTCTCTCTCTCTCTCGTTCTCTCCCTCTCCCTATCCCTCTCTCTCTCTCTCGTTCTCTCTCTCTCTCTCTCTCGTTCTCTATTTCTCTCTCCCCGTTTTGTTTGTTTGTCTCTCTCTCTCTCTCTACATATGTGTAATCATAGTTACTCTATATCTATATAGGTATATATATATAAACACATAAAAATGTGTAGGTGCTGAAGAATATAATATATAAACCGCTCTCTCTCTCTCTCTCTTTCTCGCCTCTTTCCCCCGCTCCGCGTTGAGTTCTCTGTATCTCTCTCCCCGCTTTCTTTCTTTCTCTCTCCCCGCTTTCTTTCTTGAATTATGTCTCTCTCTCTCTCTCTCTCTCTCTATACATATGTACATGTGTACATACATATATAAGGATAACATGTGTAAATTCTGATATATATATATACATATATATATATATAGATTATGTAAGCAGCACTCTCTTTCTCTCTCTCTCTCTCTTTCGCGTATTCCCCCTCTCCTTTTTGTTTTTTTTGTCTCTCTCTCTCTCTCTAGTTTGTTTCTCTCTCTCTCTCTCTCTCCCTCTCTTTAATTTTTCTCTTTTAGTATCTCTTCCCGCTCTCTCTCTCTCTCTCTCTCCCCCCCTCTCTCCCTCTCTCTCTCTCTCTTTCGCTCTTTCTTTCTTCCCCTCTCCCACTCTCTCTCTCTCTCTCTCTCTCTTTTCCCCCTTGCTCGACTCGGTGCCAGTTTCTGCTTCATCCCGGCGTCGCCGATGGATGCATCGACGATGCGGCGCGATCCTCCGACCCCACCTGCTCAGATCTCATCGCGGCGGCCGACAATGTCGAGGAGAAGGGACAGGTCGTTTGCGACTCTTCCAGGGGGGTCGACAGAGCAAGTTCATCGGCCCGCCACCGACCTATCAACGATGTCGTATCCCCGATTCCGAGTTGATCGTTCCCCGTTTGAGCCGCCGGTCCACCCGCATTGATGCTCCTTCTCAGAGAAGGGTGAGGAGGAGATGGGGGGAGGAAAAGAAGGGGGGAGGAAGAGAATAAGAAGGGAAGGAAGGAGGATAATGAGAAGGGAAGGAAGGGCGAGGAAGAGGATGGAAGGTGAGGAAGAGAAGGGGGAAGGAAGAGAAGGGGGAGGGAGGAGGAGAATGGTGGGAGGAAGAGAATGAGGTGAGCCTAGGGGCGGGGACGCTGAGGGGACCTGCCTGATTTCCCGCTGCGCCACCACCTGGGCCACGCGCAGAGGCGGGTACGGGGAGGGGGAGGGCTGCTTAGCAGCACCCCTGATTCTTAGAGGCCGCCGTCCCTGTCTAGAGATGTAAGGCTGGCGCCGTCTAAGAGGCAGCCTCCTTCTGACCTCGGAACCCTTCCCCCCCCCCACCTCCCTCTGCTCGCGGCCAGCCACTGCTCCAGATCCTGCCTCTGTCACCTCGGCCGCTGCGGCACAGCGTCCTTCGAATCCTTCTTAACGGTCGCTGCTGCACCGCAGGGTCGCTGTCCTTGGGCCTGGCGCGGGCGCCTGCGAATGCAGAAAGTGCCCAGGCCAGCTCTCAGTCTGCTCGCGTTGGGCTCCCCGGCACAACGGGCCATCGCTCAATACCTGTGCAAAGCCAAGGTGAGGAGAATGAGAGGGTTGAGGAGGAGGAGGAGGAGGAGGAGGAGGAGGAAGTGAAGGAGGAGGAGGAGGAGGAGGAGGAGAGGGAGGAGGATGACGACGACGACGACGAAGGGAGTGGGAGAGTGAGGAGAGGGAAGGACGGATGGAAGAGGGCTTGAGAGAGGGAGGGAGGGATGTGGGAGCAGGAGGAGAAAGAGGAGGAGGAGGAAGAGGAGGAGGAGGAGGAGGAGGAGAGGACAGAGGAGGGAGAGCAGGAGGCGGATGAGAAGGAAGAGGAAGAGGATAAACAGCAGGTGGCAAAGGGGCCAGGAAGAGGAGAAGGCATCAGGCGAAGGACGGAGTGGGAGGATGAGGGGAGAGGGGGAGGCCAACAGAACGCCCTTCAATGCCGAAGATTGATGAGGGAGGGGGAGAGGACGTAACAGAGGAGAAGGGGAAAGGGCAACAAGAACAGCGGGATGCGGAAGAATGCCCTGCTTGTAGAGGGCTTGGCCCGACGACCCCCCCCCCGAAAAGAAAAGATAGGATAACCACCCCATGCGCGCGACAACTGGGACTCAAGGAGACCGCTGTTTCTGGCTCGGGGGTATCGGCACCAGGGAGACACGGGCCTGGAGGGCTGTTCGGCGTGGTTCCTTGGTCGGAGACGCACACCACCAACGTGTAAGCCTCTGGCGCGCTTTGCAGCGTTCCTCCGTCATCCCCGTCCTCCTTGCCTCCACCCCATTCCTCCCACGGTCGGGAGCGTTTGCGTAGCGTGTCGCTCCGCCAGTTCTGACCCACCATGTTTCGGCTGGACACGCTGATCACGTCTGGGCCCCCAAAGCCATCAGCGTCCCGAGCTTCTCCCAGCCTCCCGCGGCGCGGAGCAGCACGCCATCACGTCATCGCAGTGCCCGCTCGCAAGGCGCAGCGTGCCGCCGGGGCCGCCGCCACGGCGTGCAGAGCAGCGATTCCTATTCGCACATCCTCTCGCCGCCCTCTCCTGCCCCCTCCACCTCGTCATCCTCGTCCTACGCGTCTAGAGGAGAAAGGGGTTCGGATGCAACTTCTGGGAGGTCAAATTTTGATTGTGGCCTGGTCCGAGATCCAGCTCAATCCAGCTGAATCCCGCTCAGTGCCGCTTCATCCCGCTTAATCCCGGTTGATCCCACTTAATCCGGCTCCATCCCGCTTCATCCGCGGCCCAATCCGGCGCAGCAGCCCCTGCAAGGGAGCTCGATCCTCCCTAATCCTTCCTGGCCAAATTCTTCCTACATGAGAAGGAGGGGGCCCCCAGTGTTCCTCGATTCTCCCCTCTCCTTCTCAAGACCTCCCAGTAGTTTCAGGAGGGAAAGAAACACACAGACACAATTAATCGTCGACTCCCAGGAAAATATGCAAAAATATGGGAAGTGAGGGGGAAGACAGAAACCAAAAAAATATGGGAAAATATGGGGAATCGTTTTATTTGTGTGTATTTATTTGTGTGTCCCAGGGCCCCTTCACAGTAGTTGTCTCCCCACCGGGAAGGAGGGGCGAGGGCCTGGAGGTGGAGAGGGGACCGCACGGGCCGAGCTCCGCGGGAGCCGGCCCTCGGCCTCAGGAGGCCGACGCGGTCCTCATCTCGCTCGTCCGCTCCAACGAGAGGGGCGTCGTGGGGTTCCTGTCGGACTACAGGCGTTCCATGGGGGGGAGGAGGAGGAGGAGGAGGAGGAGGAGGAGGAGGAGGAGGAGGAGGAGGAGGAGGAGGAGGGAGGAGGAGGAGAGGAGGAAGGAGGAGGAGAGGGGGAGGAGGAGAGGAGGAGGAGGAGGAGGGGGAGGAGGAGGTGGGGACATGATCGCGTCTTTAAAACAAAATCGGAAGGGCCAGTTCTTGCTTATGTTCGGCCCCGGGGGTCCCTCGCCGGGCCGCGGGACCGTCAACAAACAGCTCGGGCTGAAGAGCTGGCCCCAGGGGAAAGGGTCTGGACTTCCAGTCAGAGCCCCGAATCATCAGGGGTAACTCGGGTCAGGGATAACTCGGGTTCGTTTGCCGGGAATCCAAACCCGAGTTACCCCGGACCCGAGTTACCCCGGATAACTCGGGCGTCCAGAGCCCCGAATCATCAGGGATAACTCGGGTCAGGGCTAACTCGGGTTCCGTTTCCGGGAATCCAAACCCGAGTTACCCCGGACCCGAGTTACCCCGGATAACTCGGGCGCCCAATCCAGGGACGCCGTCCTGAAAAAAGCAGGACGTCGCATGTCTGGGGGAGGACCCTGAGATCCTGGCGTTGCCATGTTTTCACAGCCGGCGTTTTCGCTCCACTTCGGGGCCCGGGACTCCCTCACAAATCGATCGGGCTCGGAAAATGACGATGTTGCATGTTTGACAACGTCGGATCTCAGGGCAGGAGGGGAAGAGTATCGAGTGTTCGAGGTTCGAGGACGGAGGTCTTTAGAAGTTTGAGGCACTTAGCTGTGACTCCAAAGGCCTCTGGGGCCCCATGGAAAAAGAGACTGCCAGCGACTGGAGCTCTCCCGAGGCCTTCAGGGGCCAGACGGGCCCATGAACTGGAGAAGTCCCTCGAGAGAGTGCCAGGACACTGTGCTGGCGTTCCAGAGCGCTCTGGGGAGGCCTCGGCGCCCGATACATCCTCCATCAACGACGGATCTCAGCGATTCCCGAGTTATCCCGATCCCACCTTGTCCTGGCCTTGCCTTCGTTTTACGGGACTTCTGCCGCCTTACCCCGGGGGGGAGAAGGGGAGGGTTTCGAGCAGGAAGAGGGAAGGATGACTGCTCGTCCTGTTACTGCTCCTTTCCCCCCCGAGGAAACGAGAAGATCCATGGGAGGAGGAGGAGGAGGAGGAGGAGGAGGAGGAGGAGAAGGCGGAGGAGCGGGAGGATGAAGAGGAGGAGAAAGGAGGAGGGGGAGGAAAAGCAGGAGCCAGCGAAGGAACAGGACAACTCCTCTTCGAATCCTTCTTCTCTCCTTCCTCTTCCCCCTCCTCCCCTACCCAGGAAAGGATCACTGTTCAAGGGTATACAGGGTGGAAGGACCAGTAGGAGGAGGACAAGTAATGATAGGAGGAGTAAGAGGAGTTTGATGACGAAGAAGAAGAGGAAGATGGACGAGGTGTGAGGAGGGGGAAGGTAAGACGTCCGCCTCCTGTTTCTCACACGCGCCCCAGGGGAAGGAGTCGAGGGTTCCGGGGCCCGCGGATTGAATTGTCTGGGGCATCGGATGTTTCGACTAGACCGTCGCATTCAATCGGTTGCTCTATCATTTTGATGGCCTTGATGCTTCCGATATAACGGTCTTCCTTCGCATCTCTGCCCTGGCCTGCTTGCAGCACCAGTTCGGGGGTGCAGGAGGGGAGTCGGACGCGACAAGGGGAAACAAGTGGAAGAAAGAAGGGGCAGGAGGAGGGGGAGGGAGGGAGGAGGTGGATGGGGAGGATGAGAGTAGGAGGAGCAGAATGATAAACAAAGAGGAGGGGGAGGGGGAAGAGGATAGTAGTAGGAGGAGGAGGAGGAGGAGGAGGAGGAGGAGGAGGAGGACGAGGAGGGGGAACATTACGGACGTGTGAACCGCGGCAGCAGCAGGGCAGGCGCCTGAACGTCGCCGTCACGCGGGCCAGAAAGCACGTGATGCTGGTTGGGGACGCGTCGACCATCTGCAGGCCCGCCGGCGTGGCTGTGGCCAGAACGGTTCGCCATGAAGGAAACGGGTCCTGCGGACGGGGCTAAGACGGGGATACATCTGTTCCAGAGCGTTCCAGATAGCTTTCAGAGCGTTCCAGAACGCTCTGAGAAGGCCAAGGCGCCCACGACATCCTCCAGAGCCGCCGGATCTCAGAGATTTTCGATTTATCTTCATTCGATGTTCTCATCGTCTTGGCTTCATCATACTTGAGGAAGACGGGTCCTGAGGTTTTTTTTACTTTTTGCTCGGGGTCCTCCACGGGCTCCGTGACTGTCCGAAGACGATGCAGGACCCGTTCCTTTCACGCCAAATGGTGGCCTCCCCTCTGTTGCTTCCACGAAGTTGACGGCCGCCCGCAATGCACCTCAGTGAGGTGTCGGGGGCCGCAATGAGGTGCCAAGCAATGCAAAGCATGGAGCAGCACTGCAACTCATGGCGTGGAACAGGTCCAGCATATCATGGCACAGCGTGTTCTTTTCTATGTGTCTAGTGATGGGCATTTCGACATATCTGAATGTATGCGTGTCGTTATGTGTCTACACACATAACCACCGAGCGGGCCCCCGTCACAGGGACGGCCCATTTTTTCCAAACTCGCCCACCCCCTTCGCCGCCACCCGTTTGCCCATGTGATCCTGGAGCCCTTTGGGGGCCTTTTGTGGGCGTTTCGGTTTGAAGATGGAGAGGCTGCAGGGATTCCCAGAGGCGGTCAAAACCACCCAGGATGGCCCCAGATGCTCCAAGAAGGCTCCAGGACGGCCTCAAGAGAACACTGGATGAGTCAGGAGAAGCTCCAAGAGGCCCCAAGAGACCTCCAGACAGGCGAAATCGGCCCAATGCATGTTGCTTCTGGCGCGAGTCTTGGTTGCCAGGCTGCATTAACACCAGAAGATAAGCTTGGGGGTGTCAGAGGCCCCCGAGATGCCCCAAGATGGTCCGAAGAAGGCTCCATTCAAGACGGGCCAATACCCCCCAACAGCCTTCTGGGGCCCCCAAGAGGCTCCCAAAACTGCATAAACGGCGGCCCGACGCAACCCTCACCCAGTCCAGAGGGGCCACCAAGAGACCAACACGATCCAAGGTATCTATGCTGGATGTTTCGTGAAAGAGCAAACTTGCAGGACCTCGAGTTCCCTCCTATGAGAGACTCCCGTTGACCGACGG
>CAUYUJ010020926.1:547806-560306 GCA_963575745.1 Prorocentrum cordatum | reverse complement strand
CCAAAAAACAGGAAGAAGGCGAGACAGAGCGGGACAAAGAGACAGAAGCGACGAGGGAACCCAGAGACACCCCAAAAACCCCAGAACCAGAACAGGAACCCGCCAACGCACCTCCCCAAGAGGGGAGAAACAGGGAGGAAGAGAGAAAGAGCAGGAAGAGAGGAAGGCCGCATGGGGGGGAGCGAAGGCAGGAACCCGACGATCCCAGGACACCAAGGGCCCCCAAAGGCCCAGCCGCGGGAACCCAGGATCACCAGCAATCCGAGCCGCGTCCAGCACTACAGAAGGCAACAGCGCAGCTGCGTGCCTAGCTCAACTCACCTGCCCACGGCCTACTCGCTACAGCTCACGCCCTGCAGCCCTCACACGCTACAGTACTCCGACCAGTGGCGTGAAGTCAGCCGGGCCTTCACTAAAGCTCTTTGAGCTGCCTTCAGACGAACCTGCAAGTGTTCGAAAGCCGGATCTGCAGCAGCCGACACGCTCTGGGATGAAGCCCTGGCCGCTCCAATGGCCGAGATGGCCTTGGTATCCTCCTCTCTGAAACGCGCCAACACAGCCGCTATGTCAGAGTGCGGCACCTGGTACAGGTCAGCTGGGAGGGCACTCGCTGCGATGGAGGACAAGAACTGTACCTGGCCCTCGGCCTCCAGAACTCTCTTATGAAAATCGGACATGACGGAGAACATTTCTGCAGATTCATGGGCGCCGCTCGGCGCAGCGGCAGGCTGGGCAGATGTGCTCTCCTCTTCGCCAGGTACGACATGAACACTCTACTTTACAACAGGGCCGCCAGCAATGCACTCCTCCTCTGACATTACAAGGGGGCTGCTTTTCTCCTCGGGAAGCGGGGGAGCAGCACACCTCTCCTCTGCTCGAGTGGCCTGACCAACGTCATCACACCCATCATGGTCTTCTCCGCATTCTCCTTCCACAGGCGCACCGGTCCGACGGAGAGCCTCCTCCAAGGCAGCTCCGATCCGAGTGCGCGTTGCAACCGCGGTGCGACAGCGCCGAAAGCTCTCTCAAGAGCTGCTGGGCAGCGCGCGCAGAGGCACGGGCGGCCTGCGCACGGCGTGCAGCCGCAGTGCGCCGCGGGCGCCCCGCCGCCAACCACGGCGGCACCATGAGCACGGGACGGAGGGCAGGGGAGAGGAAGCAGGGAAGCAGGGGGCAGCGTCCGAGGAGGACGCCTGGCGCCGGCTCGCGACCTCCGGGTGGGGCGACCTGAGCCCGCGCTCTCCTGCTCCGTCTCCTCCTCCTCCTCCTCCCCAAGCCCAAGTCGGCGCGATCCCCGCGCGCAAGTCGTGCCTCCTGGGCTCCCAGGGGCACTCGGCGGCTGAGGCCTGCCTCGGCACATCCACCACGCACGTGGTGCCCCTGGGCATCCCAAAGGCCTCTCAGCTTGCCGCCAGGATGGCTGCAGGGACCCAGAGTTCGGCACACCCTCCACGCACCCCGTACCATATTGCCTTCCGTACGCAGGTTTCCGTTGACAGCCAAGATGGCCCACGGGAGCCCCGATTCGCACACCTTGACGCACGTCGTGTCTCATGGCCTCCCAGAGGCCGCCCCCAGGTGGCCGCCACTATCGTTCTCAGACGGCCCAAGATCCCCAGACCCCCTCAGACAGCTTTCATTCCTAATACGATGCGAAGACACTCCAGAAGACGCAATGATGGCACTAGATAGCCCCAAGGCGCCCCCTAGCGCGCCCAAGAGAGCCCCAAGAGGGCCCAACAAAGCCCGAAAGACCTCCTAGACTGTCCAAGAGGTCCCCAAGAAGGCGCGGGGCCCAAAGGCCTCAGGTGGGCCAAGAGTACCCGAATCATTGGAGCGTGCGAGATCCGCACTGTGACATACCATTATGCTGTTAGGGTGATGTGCTGGGGTAGTTGTTGATTTGAATGGCCATGTCAACGCAGAGGTTGAGGCGTGAGATCGACGTGAATTGGAGAGCCCCTCACCAGGAATTCGGCTTCGGCCTCGGTTCGTTTCGCACGTGCGGGCGAGATGCTGATGCGCAAGGGTGATATAGCTGCTGCACGGTTGTCCTGTGATTGACTTGTGATTGTCCCGTGGCCAGTGCGCGGCGCGTGCATGCCGTGATTATTCTCTCGTTGTCCCAAGGGTGTATCGTGGTTGTGTCGTTGCGCTCCAGTGGTTAGATACGGGGATCGGTCGACAGAACACTGCATGAACTAGAAGAGTTGCATTAGCTATGTTGATTGGATGTTGTCTACAACTTGGAGAAACGAAGGTTCGGTCCGTAGCCATTTGGGTTCAAGCGGTCTGAACCAGCCGCATCCCACAAAGTAAACCAGCGTGGCCACGATGTTGCCACTGCTTGCCGTTTCGTGCTTTCTAGGCGTGGCCGCCGCCTCGGCGCCCGTCGCAGGCGCCCATGACGATGTCCTCACCGCCTACCTGGAGGAAGGATCGCTCCCGGACAGCTTCCGTCAGCAGCTGCAGCAAATGCGCGACAAACGCGAGGTGCTCAACACGGCCTCTGCCTTCGTCGAGTCCGTCGCCGCGGGCGCCAGCGGTGACGACGAGCAGAAGGACCCCGTGATCCAGCCTACCGGCAACTGGGCGGACGGGTTCTGGAAGCAGGGCGACTTCAAGCTGCCGAAGAACTGGGGCAGGTGTCGAACGGGGCTAGGGCGAGCCTACATCCGTGCCAGAGCGTTCCGGAACGCCCTCAGGGCGTTCTGGAAGTCTCTGCGCAGGCCACGGCGCCCCCAAAAACATCCTCCAGAGCCGCCGGACCTCAGAGATTCTCGATGCACTTTCACCCGATCGTGTCCTCGTCCTGGCTTCGTCTTAGCAGGTGGGAGGACCCCTTCACGAAGAAGGTCACCACCGTGTGGACCATGCAGGGCCCGAAGGGGGAGCCAGGGCCTCCAGGGCCTCTTGGGCAGCAGGGGCTGCCGGGGCCCTCGGGCCCCGACGGCATCGACAAGGACCCGTCGATGGTAGACCTGAGCTCGGCCAAAGGTCAGTATCGTTTAACCGACCCTATCCTTAAATCTGGCCTGTCACTCTACATGGGGAATATTCAAACATACTCAAACAACAGTCTGGGACGATGTTTCGAGTTCGTTTGACCATTTTCGAGTATTTGTTGAGTATTTCATTTTTCATTACAAATCCACCTGTAGGGGGACACGCCCGACCTAACCCTATCCCCATCCCTATCCTTCGTTGGCAGATCATGGGAGCCTGGTATACCCTCTTAGCTCCGTCTTTCGTGTCGAGTAGCGTCGATCAGCGTCTGGGAGTCGCTGAGATAGTGCCGACTTAGCGTCGGCCAGCGTCGATTAGCGGGGATTTAGCGTCGACTGGCGTCGGTTAGCGTCGATTCGCAAGAGCCGACAAGATGGTATGGGAGGCTCCCATGAGTTGCCACCGAATTGTCCAGACCCCCACCATCTCAGCACCCCAGTTGAGGAGATACCCTTCGAAACCCGAAGGGAACAACCTGTATCCCTATCCAGGGGGGTGAAACGGCCAGTGAGGCCCAGGCCACGCGCATGGGGATGGGGTCTGTTCAACCATGCTCAAAAGGCCCGGTGGGACCGCCGGGCCACCCGGGCAACGAGGGCGACCCGGGAGTCAGGGGCTCCTTCGGCCCCCCGGGGCCACCTGGCGACCAGGGGCCGACCATACCCTTCTCCGAGAAGCAGACGGCGCGCATCGAGAACCTCCTCGTGGCACTCTCGAGCTCCCTGGAGCGGGCCGTGGAGATGGACAAGATCGGCGAGACGGTCGTCGTGAAGCGGCTGGAGGCCCTCGAGAAGCACATCGCGGCCCTGGAGGCCACCCAGATGAAGAACCTGGAGCTGGTGCGAGAGGCGCAGGCGGCACGGAAGAACAGCTCCGAGATCGACAAGGCCCGAGAGCAGAATCACGCTTACCATGACCAAGATGTCGCGAGATCTTGTCGACCCCGATCCGAGTCATGGAAAGAGCGCGTTCTGTGGGCGTTTGGAGGTGGGTGGGTCGGGGAGGGGCGGGGGGAGGGGGGAGGGGAGTTCCCCTAGTTCTGCTCGACGGCGCCGAAGTTTCTTTGTTGGGGGGGGGCCCGTCCCCCCGGTTCCAACGCGCCGCCGAATGTTCCCAAGGCAAGCGCCCGTGAAACGCGCTCCCTCGAAGCATGATCAATGCCGGCCGTCGCCGATTCGCGAGGATGATCTGCTGATCAACGCTGACCAGGAATTCGCCGATGACCAAGATCGGCACAACGTTTCCGCTTTCAGTCCTGGCCACGGCCTCCATGCTCCTCTTCCCCTCCAAAGGTCGTCGCCGCCGGCCTCCAGGTCAACGCCACGGTCCGCGAGCTGCAGAGGGAGGACGAGCAGATCCAGAACCGCTCGGACGCCCTAAAGAGGGAGATCATCGAGCTGAACGCGAAGGACGCGATGGGCACGGACAGAAACATCAGGCCCGGCGACTTCCCGTCCGCCGGCAGCGCCGCCGGCTCGGCGGGGTCGCCCTCGCCTTGCTCGAAAACGGGCGCAGGCCCCGCCAACGTGAACCCCTTCTTCACCAGCGTGCCGCAGGCGCCCGCGCCTGGCCAGCAGGTCGGCTCGGCCTTCGACCTGGCCCCAGCGCCCGCGCTGCCGCCGCTGCAGCCGGGCCATCCCCACGATCCTGGCTACGGCCAGCAGCCGCCCTTCGCGGCGCCGGCGCCCGGCTACGGCCCGCAGCCGCCCGTGCAGCAGATGTACGGCACGGCGCCCGCGGAGCCCTTTGCCCCCGCCGCGCCCGGGCCGGTGCAAGGCCCGTACCCGCCGCAGGCGCCGCCGCAGGCGCCGCCGCAGGCGCCGCCGCAGGCGCCGCCGCACTACCGCAGCAGCTACCGGAAAAGCGGCGCCCGCACGGCGAGGGCCCCAGGGGTGCTTGCGGCGGCGGCCCTGGCACATCTCGTGTGGCTGGGCGGCCTCTGATGGCTCCGCACCAGCTGCCCGCGCCGCGGGGGAAGCCGCCCCCGCCAGCGAGCCGTGAGGGCGAGAGGAGGCGTGAGAGTCCGAGGAGGCTTCACAGTGCTGGCACGTCGAGCCCATGTGTCTATCTTCGGGTGCCTGGCCAGTGAATGCGCCCTGCGCTGGTGCGAAGGATGCGATGCCCCCCGCCAACAAAACATGTACTCATATGTGGTGGGCCGTACGCTCAGTCTGGCATTGTCGAATCCCTGCCCCAGGGTGCGTGCTGGACCGTTTCGGTCTTCGTGCTTCGAGCGTGTAGCGATTCTGTTCCCCCTCTACAAATACAAGTTAGAGTGGGTCCTCGGGCGGTGAACCCTGAGGAGGCGGTGACCAGTGCCAGAGCAGCAAGGGCTCTCCTCTCACAGACCTACCAGACGGCACCGAGTACGCCTCTACCTGGTGTGGAGCTGCTGGTGCGCCCTGTAGCACGAAGGGCTTATCTATACACACGCGACTTAGGTGCGTTAGTGGAGTATTTGGGATCTATACACACACGATTTAGGTGCGTTTGGTGGGCGCAGGGGAACACTAACGTGACGATCTGTGATAATTAGCGTATCTACATAAGGTTGAAGTTTCAATCAGTTTAAACAGTGGTGAAACAAGTCGTACAGTTTGAACGTTACGTGGTTCTCACGGCTTGGGTGTTTCGAACAGCCATTAACGTACATGAATATATATATATATATATATATATGTATATTCACATAGTATTCACACGTGGTGCTGTAGTGAAAACGTGTGACGGCAGCATGTCATGTTGGGAGCCTAGAAGGGGACAGTGGCATAACAGTCCATGGCGCTTCACGTGTTTGGGAACGATGCCCAGGCGAGCTGCATTGTTCAGGGCAGTGTAGGAGTATTCAGGTGAACAAGTTATAGATCAGGCTGACCAGACCCAGGACGAGGAGGAGGACGAGGAGGTCGAGGACGAGGACAAGGAGGAGGACGAGGAGGAGGAGGAGGAGGACGAGGACAAGGTCTTCTTTGGGCCTCGTGGAGGCATGTCGGAAGCTATCGTGAACCCTCGTCGGCCATCTTGATCTATCTTGGTGGCCATCTTGGAGCATCGGGGGTACTATTGAAGCCATCTTGGGCCATTTGGCGCGCTCTGATCGCTCGCGAACCCCCAAGAGAACTTCAGGGGGGGCGGGGAAGTGCACTCCGTTCCGAAAGGGACGGGGGTTCTTGAAAGAGGAAAAGACGGGCTCGTTAGACCCCCTGCGCCCAGAAGGCTGGCGGGATTCTATCAATACAACAAGTAGGGAGGGCCAGACGTGCAATATTTTTCGATGAGTTGGACGGGTTGGTATTTTAACCGACCTGGGCACGCGCATTACGAGCCGGAAGCTGCATCCAACACAGCTTTTCAGTGCAAACCCGAAACATATGACACGTGATATACCCTCTTACTGTGCGAGATTATTTGGCTGCGATGGATACGCAAGCCTGGAGTGCGCAGGTCGGATCTACCCAGGACCCCGGGTGAGGAGAGCCGGTTGGTGCTTGGGCCCCCACGCCCCAAAAGGGAAGCAGAAGCACGATGACAAGTCTGTCGCAGTTCGTGCTTCTTCGGGTCGGGTCAGTGGAATGGGGCGGTGAGGCGTCCCCCAGTACCTAAACCAGATCCTGCTAAACCTTGTCCCGCCAACGCCCGAACAGAGGAATGCTCGCGTCTACATTTTGCGCGAAGGAAGCGACAAGGGTAGGCATAGTCCGCCGACGTGGCAGCAACGCAGGGCACGTGATTCCGACTAACGCTTCGGTTGCCGTGAGATGTACGGTGTTCTTTCGCTAGTTTGCTCCGTCCCCTGGCGCGTCTTCTCGGGGACGAACTCGGTGACCTCGTGGCGCGAAGGACGCGTCAGAGTACAACCACGGCAGAGGACACGTATTGTGGAAGAGCTCTGGATTTGTGTATTGGCGTCAAGCTTGTGTGCTCCCCCTGGATATAGTTGTACCGCTCAACGTTCCGCATGCACCATCCACTATGCCGCTCCCTGGCCCTAGGCCTCGCACTCGTCTTCCACATCCTCGATATTACTATGCTCCCCCTGCTCGTAATGCTGTTTCTGTTTCCTCCTCGTCCAGATCCTCATCTCCCTTGCTCTGACCGCCCGTGCGCTGCCAGATCCTGCAGCTGTGGCCGAGCCGCGCCGGGATCCAAAGGCCCGCCACGCCCCAGGGCTCAAGGGACGGGGGTCCATGCAAACGGGGCAGCCAGAGCGCCAGATCTTGCAGGATCCTGCAGGGCCAGGGGTGCACTGACCCAGGTTTTGGGGTGCAGGATCCTGCAGGATCCCGCAGGATTTTGCAGGGGGAGGGCAGCGGAGATGCGACCTTCGGCGTGGGAAGGAGGACGAGGAGGAGCGAGGAGGAGGAGGAGGAGGAGGAGGAGGAGGAGGTGGAGGAGGAGGGGGGGGAGGAGGAGGAGGGAGGAGGATGTGGAGGGGGGGGAGGAGGAGGAGGAGGAGGAGGAGGAGGAGGAGGAGGAGGAGGAGGAGGAGGAGGAGAAGGAGGAGGAGGAGGGTCAGTAGAGCCCCGAACGCCGGCCAAGCACAGGCAAATCGGCGCGGGCATCCCCCCGCTTGCGGGCGACCCTCGCCTTCGCCAGGAGGCCTGCAGAGGCCAGCGAAGAGCACCACAGCGGCGGCGGGTCCGCTGGCGGAACGTGGAGGAAGTAAAGGTGATATGTCTCGAAAAAGAGAACGCGCCATTAAGCTTTTGGCGCTCCGCGCGGATTTCTTGGATCCGCGCTGGGCCCCCCCAGGCGGTGCCTTTGGCGCCGCCCCTGGCGCGCTCCGCGCGCCAGAAAGGGGGGTTCAGCGCTGGGTTGGGACGCGTCTAACTCTGAGTGATTTGGTGTGAGTGGGCCTGAGCGCGTCTGGACATGTTTTCGCCTAAGTGTGAGTGGCTCTGGGTATGAGTTCGCCTTGGTACGACTGGGCCAGGTATGGGCAAGGCTGCGCATGAATGAGTGCGTCTGCGCATGGGTGGTCCTGAGCATGAGTGGGTCTGAATACTTACACATGCCGAAAGATTTTCCTCTTGAGGTGAAAATGGCGGTGCTGAGTTCGACGGGTAACATCGGCGCCGCCGATCGGACGGCTTCTGGACGAGTTGCGTGCAACTCGTCCAGGAAAAAGAGATGCATTCATGTTGAGTGGGGCCCCCTCGCGCAGAAAGTTGATGGGAGCGCGCGGGGCAGCGCAAGAACCATCGTGAGACGTTGATCGCCGAACCCCCCTTCCCCCCCGTATAATCTTATCACGGGCGGGTTCCGGTGTCCGCGGATCCGATTTCGCCCGGCTCCCCGTTCTAATTGAAAAGTATAAAGCAGGGTTGAAATTGGATCCGCCGTTAAAAGCAAGGCCAGAAGCGGATCCATACAATCCGGAATCGGATTCGGATCCGCGCGGACGGAAATCGGATCCACCGAAAGAAAAACCAAAACCACAATGAGATCTTTTCGACCTCCATGAGACCCGACGGCGGTTATAATATACGGGTCTGTTCAAGACTTCGAACTGTCGTTCCAGGCCCAAAAGGGAACTGTTTGGTTCTGGGGGTGTATGAATACGTTGGAGGACACAAAACGTTGCACGGAGTAGCCCGAGTGTGAGTGAATCGGGCTTTGTGCGAGTTTGAATTTAGGTGGTTCAACATGAGTGAATATGACTATGAGTGTGTTCCAGGGCATGATTGAGACTGTTGAAGATGAGGTCGGAATCTGAATGGTCTGGTATACGCGGAACTGATGAGTTGTTCGGTACGCAGTAGTCTGGGTTTGAGTGGTCTGAGCTTGACTGGGTTCGAAGCTGAGCGAACGTGAGCATGAGTGAAGGCATCCTGGGGACTCCAGAGGCTTCCCGGGCTTTCAATGGGGCTTCCTGAGGTTTCCTTGCCCCTTCTTGGGCATCTTGGGGTGTCCTGCAGCGTCCCGGGTCTCCTGGAGCGTGCTGCGGCTTCGCGGGGCCCGCAATGTGGCCTCTTGCGACCAGGGGAAAAAAGGACGCGTAGAAGAGCAATGAGAAGAAGGGAGACGAGGCAGAACGGAGGTTCTGAAGAGAGACGTGCCTGATCTTTGGAACGGGATTTATATTTGAGGAGTCCTACCAATCTGAGCGCGAACTTGCCCGTGACATTCCCCTTTGTTCCCCCGCCCCCTCCTGCAGAAGCCCGCACGCGATGCATGCTAAATCGCGTTGACCATGGGTCTCTGAAGCGACACATGTCCACAAACTCCAATATTCGTTCTGCCAGAAAGATACCACCAACGTGGCCGCGATCGGGCCCGTGCCGTACCCACTGGAGGCTCCCCATGGCAAGGCCAGAGCACGACGTGCGGCGTAAGTGAGCATTAGTTTGAGAGACTTCCAGTGCAAGTGAGCATGAGTATACATGTTTGTGTTTGAGTCTGAGAGGGATTGAGTCTGAATGTCATCGAGTCGGCGCGGGTGGGTTTGAATGTTGTTGAGTATGAGTCTGATTGGATATGAGCGCGAGTGAGTCTGAGTGTGAGTTGGTTTGGGCGTGAGTGACTCGGAGTTTGAGTGAGTATGAGAATCAGCGTGCCTGGGTGTGCGCGAGTCGGCTTTTGCGAGTATTGGAGCGCGTCTGAATATGATCTAACCGCTTCGCTCACTCCGCGGGTCCATATTGTCACATAAGCGGACGATGAGGAGAAGGCAGAGGCTTGTCGATGGTTTCTTGGGGAACTCTTCAGACGAAACTGGGTCGTCGACAGGGCGGGTCTCCGGGAGATGTCATGGGGTTTCTTGGGGGGCCTCATGGGAGCCTCGTGGGGGCTTCTTGGGCTAGAATGTTGGGCCTTCTGGGAGCTTCTGTGGGCCTTGCTGGCGGTCTCGTGAGGGATCTCGCGGGAAAGGGCCGGACATGGCAGCTCGGAGTACCGCTCTTGGGGTCCTTTGGGCAGCTTCTGGAGCCGTCTTGAGGGGCCTTTTGGGCTGTCTTTCAGCGCTCTCGGGCCGTCTTGGGCTCATCTTGGGGTCATGTTGGGCCGTATTGGGGCGATTATGAGGGCCTCCTGGAAAGTTTTGAACATTGTGAAACCTCCAAGTCGCTTATGCGAAACATGTACGTGTGCCGAGGGAATGGGACGATTTGTGCTTCTTGGCGCCCTCTTGGTGGGCCTCTATGGCTGTCTGGAGGCCATCTTGGGAGTCTTGGAACGATCTTTCGGCGTCTCGGGGCCTCTTCGACCGTCTGGGGGGCATCTGGGGCGCTCGGGGGGACCTT
Organism: Prorocentrum cordatum; assembly: GCA_963575745.1. NCBI lineage: Eukaryota > Dinophyceae > Prorocentrales > Prorocentraceae > Prorocentrum > Prorocentrum cordatum. Next base: position 550,059 of record CAUYUJ010020926.1, on the reverse strand, counting down.
GCGGGGACCTTGCCAGGATTCTGCCAGTTTTAGGCTGGGGCATTCGTTCCGGGATTTCCAGGGGCTGCCACGCGCGCGCGAATTAGAAATTGTAAACGTGCAGCCAGAGATCTTAGCACGCCCCTGGCCCGTTGGGCTGGCGAATTGTTGCGGGGGTGGGTCTGTGTATGAGTGAATCTCACGATGTGAGGCTCTGAGGGTGAGAAGTAGGAGGGCGGGGGCGGGTGACGTGAGGACGTGGTAGCATCACCCGAAGATTGCCAACACAACGTGTAGAATATGTGGCTCAAGACGAGACGGGAATACAGCACAACAAACATAACAACAACAAACGCAACAACCTCAATAAACATGTCAGCACAACCAACAACAGCAACAAGAACAACAACAACAACAACCGTCAGTTTAATACAGTTCGCTCCTATCTGCTCACGTGCCTATCAATACGTATATCCCAAACCCTCGTTAACCGCCCTCGTCATCTTCGATCGTTCCCCTTTGGTGGCATGTCTTCCTTATCTGCCACGTGCATGTAGCGCAGCCCCTAAAACAAGGGAAGAGAGGACGGGTAGAATGGGGAGGGAGAAGAATGGAGCACGAGAGAACTTAGCAGGAGGGGGGCAAGGAGCAGAAAACAAGGGGTAGAACTAGGCAGGCAGATCGGGTGGGCAGACCCATAGCGGGCAGCTCGGGAAGGCGGGCCCAGGCGACGAGGTCGAGCAGGCGGGTTGCTTCCTGCATGAATCACGAAGAAAGCTCGTGCGATAGCGCGATTCCCAAGTTAAATTTGAGAAAGGCCAAAGCGGGAGCGTGATTCCTGAGCGCCGAGGGCTCATCGTCTGAATAAATTGCGAGGAAGTCCCACGCGAGAGCGCGATGCGCACATGAATTGTGAGAAAGTCCTGCGCGAGAGCGCGATATGGGAATACACTTTGAGGACGTATCAGGCGGGAGCCGCTGTTGTTGTAAACCAGGGGCCAGGGGCTCAGTTTGAGCTTAGTAACTTTTTTGGGGGGGAGCACTTCACTTGAATTAGCCTGGCGAAAGACGCAACCATATGCAGCTGTGAGTGCCGCAGTTGTGAATATCGTCTTCGGTGGAGCTCCCTAAGGGGCCACGAAGTGTGTGAGAGATGTGCCGAAATGGCGGCGGAAACGCATGCGACCCCTGCTAATTGGGCCTTCGGTAGAGCTGCCGACGGGGCCACGAAACGTGTGAGGGGTGTGACGACATGGGTGCGAAACTGCATGCGAACACTGCCACTGGGGCATTCGATGGAGCTCCATATGGGGCCACGAACCGTGTGAGGGGTGTGCCGACATGAAAGTGGAGCTGCATGCGAACCCTGCCAGTAAGGCCTTCGGTGGAGCTCCCTGTGGGACCACGAACCGTGTGAGGGGTGAGCCGAGATGAGGGTGGAACTGCATGCGAACCCTGCCGCTATGGCCTTCGGTGGAGCTCCTCATGGGGCCACGAACTGTGTGAGAGTGGCACCCAAATCGAAACGGAACTGCACCCTGCCGCTGGAGCCTTCGGTGGAGCTCCCTATTTGGCCACAAGCCGCTTGACGGGTGCGCCGGAATGAGGGTGGAACTGCATGCGATCCCGGCCTCTGGGCCTCCGGTGGAGCTCCATATGGGGCCACGAACCGTGTGAGGGGTGCGCCGAAATATGGGCGGAATTGCATGCGAAGCCTGCCTCTTGGGTCTTCGGTGGAACCCCATATGGGGCCACGAACCGTGTGAGTGGTGCGCCGAAATGAGGGTGGAACTGCATGCGAACCCTGCCGCTGGGGCCTTCGGTGGATCTCCCTATGGGGACACGAACCGTGTGAGGGGTGCGCCAGAACGAGAGTGGAGCTGCATGCGAACCCTGCCGCTATGGCCTTCGGTGGAGCTCCGTATGGGCCACGAAACGTGTTTGGGTATGCCAAAATGGTGGACATGCGGCCAACGAAAGACAGGGATGGGAGGAGGAGGAGGAGGAGAGGAGAGGAGACGCGGGGCGCTTTCTCTTCAATACATGGACCCAGCACCACAGGATGTATGGGAGAAAGCGCAGTGATCACTGAAGGGGGGATCAACAACAATTACTTTTCAGTAGTGAGAGTTCAACAATCATGTGAAGAATATCGGACATTATCTGCTCGAGTGTCCGTCAACGAGTATTTTCCAAACCCTCGATACCCGCCCTCGTCGTCTTCGATCGTACCCGTTTCGGGGTGTAGTTATTTCTTACCTGCAGGCCGGTCTC
>CAUYUJ010020926.1:525306-542806 GCA_963575745.1 Prorocentrum cordatum | reverse complement strand
GTTTGGCGGTTGCACGATGTTGGAACAATGAATGCCCCGACGTCTGTTCATTCGCCTCACACGGCGACAAGGCGCAAATGTGCAGTTTTTTCTGGAGATACGTGCCCAGGTTGCAGACTTGCCGTGTGCATTGAAGATCAAGCGCGCGCGATAGCAGCCTGCGAGCCTTGGGTGCCTTTGGGGGGCCTCCCAGGGCCTCCTCGTGTGCCTCCTGCAGACCTCGCAGCACCCGCTGGGGGCGTCTGGCAGTCGCCCTGGGCGCAAACAGCCTACCGAGCTCCCCCGGAAGACGTTGGGATGACTGCTTTCGGGCTGCCTAGGCCGTCGTGGAGCTCTATGTGAGCGGTCTTGAGCCGTCATGGGGGTTTCTCAGGCCGGCTTCGGACTGTCTGGGGCTGTTTGAGGACCTCCTCTTGGCTCCTCTAGAGCCGTCTTGTTTGTGGCTCAACGAGACCTTCTCGACGCGATCCAGGGGGGAAAATTACGGAATCAACACATGCGAACCCGGCGGGTCATGGGGGTCCGTTCCGCGAGACTCCGGGGGGGTTGGTGGGCCTCTGGGGGCATCTTTGGTCTTCTGAGGGGTCGTGAAGTCGTCTATGGGCCTGGTCTGCGTTGGGGCATGTTGACGTCCTCCTGGGGCTTGGACCGTCTTTCAGATGCTCTGGGTCTGAGGAAAGCGCCAGGGAGCGAAATGATGCGGCTTATCTGCATTCAAAGGGTACGCTGATAATTAGGGGATGCCACTGGGGAACTGCAGAAATCTTGAGAACCAGCTGACAGACATTACAACACGACCCAACCTGTCGAGGGTCGTGGTAGCGAGTGCTTGTATAACATGTTGATAACAATGTGCATCTGCATGTGTGTTGGTAGCAGTTGGTGTAGATGCACGTGCAAGTGCATGCGTATGCGCATGCGTATGTTTATGCTGCATGTGATTATATATATAATATATATGTGTGTGTGTACACATACAACAAGGGGTGGGTGCCGTTGCATGTTCCCGCGCTGTCAGCTGCACCCTCCCTGCTCTCCTTACGAAGCCAGCTTGGCTCAAGCTGCGGGCGCAAGGCTCCTCCAGAAGAGCGGCCGCCCCGGACGCGCCTGGCAGCCCAGCCGCAGATGCGAGGCGCGCCGTGGCTATGCAGGCGCCCAGGAGCACTCGCAGGGCCAGCGAGGAGGACGCCGGGCTCCTGTCCGCTCGCTCTGCCGGGTCGGAGCTCTGGCTGGACCCTCGCCGGGTCAGCCGCAGGGCTTCCGAGGAGGACTTCGCCAGGCGAGCGACGCAGGAAAGCGGGGTCGTCTTCACCGACGGTGGCGCGCAAGCTGCCCGCGTAAGGTCGCGCGTAGGCGCCCTCGTTTCCAGCGTAGCGCGCCGCGCGGGCGGCACGCGTGAGCCACCGCGTGAGGTCGCTGTGCCTCGGCCACGCGCAGAATGGGGTAGTGGGCGGGGGGAGAGCTTCTCAGAAGCACCCCTGCTCCTTAGAAAACGCGGGCCTTGTGCTCAGATGGGAGGCCGGCGCCTTCTCAGAAGCGCCTTCTCAGGAGCAGGCTCCTTCTAAGAAGCCTCCCCTGCTCCCCCTGGCCTCCTTTGTGCGCGCCGCCAAATCGCGCGTGCGACCTCTCTCTCTCTCTCTCTCCACGTCGCTCAGGTGTGCCTGCGGGGCCGTCCTGCTCTTCGGCGCCACGGTGTGCTGGAAGTGCCACGGGCGCTCCAGGGCGGAGCAGGCCATCGATGACGAGTTCGGGATCTTCTACGCGGGGGAGAGGCAGAGCGCCCCGGACACCGGCTCCGTGGAGCGCATCTCCCTGTACGACCTGCCAGCGCGTTCCGCCTCGGAGCCCGTCCTGTGCCGGCCCGGGTGCGAGGCGCCCAGCGTGCTCGAGCCAGAGCCTTTCGGCACCGCCGCGGGGTGGGAGGCGATCCTGGAGGACAACGACCGCGCACATCGCGAGCTCGAGCGCTGCAGGTTCGAGCTGCAGGACCCGAAGAAGAAGAAGCAACTGCATAAGCATGACTGTTTGGCGCTTCGCGCGGATTTCTTGGATCGGCGTGGGGCCCCCCTGGCAGCGCCTCTGGCGCCGCCCTTGGCGCGCTCCGCGCGCCAAGGAGGGGGTCCCGCGCTGATCCAGGAAATCCGCGCGAGCATCCGAAAGAGTATTTCTATATATCCGTAAGGGCTTCGCCCCCTGCCGCCGGCCCCCTCTCTCGGAGAATGGGCCATGGAAGAGCTAAGTCATGAGGCCTTGGCGCTGTCGTGAAGCAGTATCGAAACTTCATGCGAAGCCGAGTCGCAATCAGCAAAACCAACTGATCACAAGAGGGGTTACCACACCTGGCGATTGGTAAGACGTGTATGGTTTAAGGGCTTGGTTACCACACCTTGCGATGAAAGGGCCGAGGGAGTTCTCGCAGTTTGGGTTACCACGCCTTGCGATGGATGTGCGTGATGGGTTCGAATTTCAGAAATGTGGCAAATCCCTGTGTTTTTGGACCCTGACCCCGCGGATCTGCGTGAGGGGTGGCACCGAATTTCAGAAATGTGGCAAATCCCCTGTGTTTTTGGACCCTGACCCCGCGGATCTGCGTGAGGGGTGGCACCGAATTTCAGAAATGTGGCAAATCCCCTGTGTTTTTGGACCCTGACCCCGCGGATCTGCGTGAGGGGTGGCACCGAATTTCAGAAATGTGGCAAATCCCCTGTGTTTTTGGACCCTGACCCCGCGGATCTGCGTGAGGGGTGGCACCGAATTTCAGAAATGTGGCAAATCCCATGTGTTTTTGGACCCTGACCCCGCGGATCTGCGTGAGGGGTGTCGATTTCGAGCCCCCCCAGTAATTCAGACAACGCGCCCAGGGGACGCTGGAAAATCCTGTTTGGGCCTCCCCCCCCCTCGCGCGGTCAATCAACTAGTTACAGTAACCAGCAAGAAGTCAACTAGTTACAGTAACCAGCAAGAAGCAGAACTGTAACACTGGAAACTAGAAACTACAACTGGCACAGGAAACTGCGAATCACGCGCCTCGCAGCCTGGTGGCCCCACAAGGGGGCCAGCAGATTTCTTTGCTCCTCTAAGGACTGCCGCATGGAGCTGGAGGAGAGCAGGGGTGTCACGGAGCGCCTGCGGGCGAGGGTGGCGGAGTTGGAGCTGCAGGTGAAGCTCGGCAGCGCCCAGCTGTCGGAGAAGCAGTCGACCCCGGGCTTCGGGGACGTCTGGCGACGAGGCCTATACGTATCCACCGCTCGTGGCCAGGCCCATCCTGGGCCCAGAAGCTCTGGGCCTCCCAATTGGCGTCGAAGTAGATGAGGATCGCAACGTATCGCCGATGCGGCTCGATGTGGAGCCCGATGTTCTTCACGCCGACGTCGTCGATGCGTCGTCGACGTCGCCGATGCATCGCCGACGCATCGGCGATGTGGCGCGATCCTCCGGCCCTATCTATTCGGACCCCTCGCGGGAGGCGTCCAGGAGAGGAACGCATGCCTCCCTGACCAAGCCAGGAGGGCGACCCGCTCCTGGGCCCGGGAGGGGCCTGGCCAGGGGCGGTGGATGTACGTGCACGGCTCTCGCCGCCCTCGAGGACGAGGACCACTTCGCGATCGAGCTGGCGGACGTGGCCTCGCCCTCTGCCCGGAGGATGGCCGCGCCCGCCTCGGAGGGCTGGCCTCTGGAGCCCGCCGGCGGCTTCGAGGAGCTGCGCGCGGCGGGGTCGAGGCGAGCGGGCAGGGCCACTCGCTCTGCCCCCGGCCCTCGATGCCTGCTTGCGCATCACCGCAGCATGCCTAGGCACCGGGCATCGCTCGGGCGTGTGCGCCTTCGGCGAGGACCATCGAGGAGCAGCTTGGAGCACCCTGCGACAAGTCAGTGCACGCACGAATTCGAAAAATGCAGGGGCAATGGGCGCCCGAGCGACGGCAAGGGCATGGCCATGTGGATGTATAGGCATGCCACTGCTGATGGCTAGGCATCCGCACGGGCATGCCTGCGCATGCATCGGTGGTTGCGTCCATTGCCGTAGCTGGACGCACCTGGGCGCAGCATGTGCCCAGGCATCGACCTGTTGATGCCCGGGCATCGGGCTGGCGGTGCCTGCGGGCATCGGCAGGACAGCACGCAGGGCAGGCATCGACGGCCCAAGATGCCTGAGCCAGTGGGCAGTGCCAAGGCTGCTGGCAGGGCCGCCCCTCCTTGGCGTGGGCGGCGCCTCCGAGACCGGGGAAGCGCGCACCCTGGCCGAAGCTCTGGGCGGGGAGGCGCAGCTGCGCGAGGAGCGGGCGCTGGGCGGCGCCGTCCGGGCCGAGGTCCGGCGCGGGTTCGCCGACGCGCTGGCCGCTGGCGCGCTGGAGCGCGCCCTGGCGCCGGAGAGCACCGAGGCGGCGCCGCAGGCCTCGCCCGACGCTCGCCCGCGCGAGGCCTCCGCGCGGCGGCCGTCCACCGAAGCGGAGGGCGGCAGTGTGCCGGAGCGTCCCCAGGCGGCGCTGCCCAGCGGCAGCGGTCCGCCCGGGGGCTCCGCGGCCTCGGCGGAGGGGCGGCTCGCAGAGGGCCAGGCCAGGGAGCTCCTCGGGCAGGACGCCCTGGACGAGGGCCTCCAGCAGCGGCTGGCGCAGGTCGCAGCCAGCGAGGAGACTCGAAGAAGAACACGAATGAGTAAGCATGAGCCTGTCGCAGGTCTGCACGGATCTCTTGGATAGGCGCTGCCCCCTTCCCCGGTTCTCTGGCGCGCGGAGCGCGCCACGCGCGGCGCCGGAAGCGCCGCCAGGGGGGAGACCCAGCGCCGACACACGGGACCCGCGCGGAGCTCAGAGTTTCTGCTCGTGCCGCCCGCTCCCCGCCGTCGTCGGCCGCCAGCGCCGCCGCCGCCATCATCGCCGCCACCGCCGCCGCCGCAGCCGCCGTCGTCGTCGCCATCCTCCTCCGCCGCCGCCGCCGTTCTCTTCGCCTCCTCCACCCGACCCTCCGCCCTCTTGGAGGAGACGGCCTACAGGGCCGCCCTGGGCGAGTGCGAGCGGCGAAGAGCGGCGCTGGCCGCCGCCGTGTCCGCCGAGCTGGCGCGCGCGGGCCGCCTCGGCCCCGCGCGCCAGCCGCGGCCTGGAGCGGCGCCGCGCCCGGGCGCGGGCGCTGCGAGGGCCGCCGCCGCAGGCGGCAGCACGGCCCAGCCCGGCCCCCGCGAGCTGCTGGAGCGGAAGGGCTCAAAGGTCGACCGACGGTCGTCGATCGTCGTCGATCGTCGTCATCATCTTCGATCGTCGTCGTCGATCGTCGTCGTCGTCGCCGATCGCCGTCGTCGATCGTCGTCGTCGTCGTCGTCGTCGTCGTCGTCGTCGTCGTCGTCGTCGTCGTTGTCCTCGTCATCGTCCTCGTAGTCGTCGCCGCCGCCGCCGCCGCCGCCGCCGCCGCCGTCGTCGTCGTCGTCGTCGTCGTCGTCGTCGTCGTCGTCGTCGTCGTCGTTTTTGTGTCGAGGTTCGGCCCTCTGTGACCATCGCTTGGCCCCAGGGCCGTCAAAGAACTGCCCGCGATGAGAAAGACTGGCCCCAGGGAGAGGGTCGGGTATCGGACGGGGCCAGGACGAGGATAGCTATACCCGTTCCGGACCATTCCGGGACACTCTGAGAAGGCCGTGGCGCCCGAGACATCCAGAGCCGCCAGATTTCAGCGATGCGCGATGTATCCTCGTCCAGATTTGTCCTTGTCCTGGCCTCGTCTTCGCATAGAGGAAATATTAGCAGGTCGTGGGTGGCGTCGGTCGCCACGAAGCAAGCAGCTATTATAGAGGGGCTCGGGCCCTGAGGCCTTCCAGGCGCCCCTCGGGCCCTCCCTGCAGGCAAGGCGCTGAGGTACAGTGGGAGCCCATGCCAAGAAACACCCTGCTTGCCTCCAGGGTGCCCTGGGTTTCTTGGGGCTCGATGGTTCTGCGATGGAAGCGTGACGTTCCCACACCAAAAATGCATGGACGTCCTGGGGCTTCTGGGCTGGGTTTCTTGTGGAAGGTTTCTCGTGGGCTGGCGCCCACTGTGAGAGCCACTGCTGGCCCTCGGGCCGTTCCTCGGACCTGGGTCGCGGAGCCCAGCTGTGGCCGGGGCTCGCCGTGGTCGGGAAGAGAGCCCACCGGCTCCTTGCTCGGCGCTCCCTGCTCCTGGCCGGGAGAGACCCGGCAGTGCCTGACTCGCGGCCTGGGCTCGCCATTCGCCCTCGGCAGCGCTCGCCGTGGCCCTGCAGAGAAAACAGCGCACGGCACCGAAGAGCGCACAGGGGAAATGGACGGCCGAGCGGCGGCAGGTAGCACGAGGGCTGCACTCCCTCCCCAGGCCCAGGGGGGCTGTCAGGGAGAGCGGCTCGGGACGGAGAGCTGGTGCGTATTCGGAGGGAGGCCCAGGCCTGGGCCGAGGAGCCCTTTCCCTCGGGGCCCGCCTCCTACGCGAAGGAAGGGAGGCGGGGCTGCTCTCCCAGGGGTGGGGGTGCAGCCTCCCTCCCTGCGTGTGCTTCTCTTTCGCTCTCTCTCTCTCTCTCTCTCTCTCTCTCTCTCTCGCTCTCTAGAGAAGAGTACGTGGACAGCAGCATGCGGCTCTCTCTTTCTTTCTTTCTTTCTCTCTTTCTTTCTTTCTCTCTCTCTCTGTCTCCCTCTGTGGACAGCATGCGGCAACATGCGCATCAGACATCTGCGCGAGAGGGTCCGGGTCAGGAGCACCTCCAGGGCCGGGGCGGCGCCGTCTTCGGCGAGATGGAGCGCCGCTGCCGGCGGCTGCAGCAGGAGCTGGCCGAGCAGAGTGCGCTCGCGCCAGGCCCGCCGGGCGGCGCGGCGGGCGACGCGCCCCTGGTCTGCGAGCTGCGCCGCGAGTGCGAGCGCCTGCGCGAGGACGCAGAGGAGGAAGACCCATGAGCTGAAGATGTTTCCACTCGAACACATAACGCGCGTTATGCGGCCTCCAACCCACCCACCCACCCAATAGATAACAGAACGCCCTCCGCTTCACCCACTCCCGTTGCAGCAGCGCCTGCTGTTATAGCAAGCAGGTATGCTGCTCGCAGTGCGCGCGCAACGTGTTATGTGATGTGCCAGCGAACCCACCCACCCACCCACCCATCCACATACTGTGGGGGCCAGACCTTGGATTCTTTATCCAAGGGGTTCTTATCCAACGCCCTCACCGTAACGCGCGTTATGTGTTTCCAAAACAGCTTGAGCTCCAGACCTGCTCGCGCCCTGAGGAAAAAATCACCCGGGCGGGGGCGCTTATGGTCGCTGGGTTCGGCCGCCGGGGGCACTCGCCAGGCCCTGGGACCGTCAGCAGAACGACTCGGGAGGATCAGGGGCAACGATAGGGGGGGATGTATCGACCCCCAATCGCCCATTTGATCGCCGATAAGAGCCCGATAGCCCCAACCCGCCCAGTAAGGTGCGGATTTACTATCGGATGCCTATCGCCGATCTATCGGCGATGTATCGCCGATTCCAGGTCGATGCATCCCCCCCTATGCCAGTCCCCCCTATCGTTGCCCCTCAGAGGAGAGACGGGCCTTGGGGAAGGGGTCGGGACGACACATGGAGAGGACATCGCATGTCTTCAGAAAGGCAATGTTTGGGTTGGGAGGATGGGGTTTGGGAGGAATCATCCGATCGTCGCGTGTTATCGCATACGTTGCCTGTGTTTAGTACACGGTCGTGCCCTGCATCTACCCAACCCCTACTTCCCAACACGATAACTGTCTTTATCAATGTCTCGCTTTCGCCGCTTTGGTCCTCCCAGGAGGCCCTCGTCGCCAAGGCCGGACTTGCCGTGAAATGCTTGCCAGAGGGCACGCCCGGGAGAGGCCCCCAGAGTGAAGCCATGTATCGGTAGGTCTTTGGATCATTTGATTGCGGATCTTTCTAGTCGCGACCGACGATTTGCGGCGTGGAGAGAGGGGTAGGGAGACGGGGGGAATGCTTCTTAGAATCACCCCTGCTCCCTTAAAAGGCGCAGGCCTTGTCTGTAGAATGTAGGGCTGGCGCCTTCTAAGAATCAGCCTCCATCTAAGGAGCATTCCCCCCTCCCCCTCCCCCTTGCGTGCGCCGCTACAGATCATTGGATTCCAGATTCTTCAGGTCGCGTCCGACGGGATCGGTCGCTGCCTGGTAGTCGACGAGAGAGCGCCTGGAAGTCGACGAGATAGCGCCGACTCAGCAATGATCAGTGTCGATTAGTATCGACTCAGCGTCGACTAGCCTCGACTAGCGTCGACCAGCGCCGATTCGCAAGAGACAGCAATATGGCACGGGAGGCTCCTGGGAGCTCCCGCAGAAAATGTTCGATTGCTCCCGAACGAACCAGGAACCAGTCCTGCAGAAATTCCCGGCAGCCTCCTCTTCTGTGGAAGCTCCCGGGCAACCCCCAAACGGTGGGACTCCCGAGAACCCCATCGAGCCCCATCTTTTGGGACTGGCCCCAGAAGATGTCCGTTTGCTGGGGCCCACCCAGCAGACCTGCTCGACGCCAGCTCGACCCCTGCTCGGTTCCAGCTCGGCTCCAGCTCGGCTCGGCTGGGAGGCCCCCCAGCGGGGCTGCCACCGACGGGTCTCCTTTGCACCGCTCGGACGTGTGTGCATTAGTTTGTCCTCGGCGAGGCGGCATCCTGGATCATCGAGCCAACAAAAAAAACGCGCACGATATCGGCACGTGCACGGGAAGTGGACTCGAAGGAAAAAGCGCCATGAACATAAACTTTTGGCGCTCCGCGCGGATTTCTTGGATCCGCGCTGGGCCCCCCGGCGGCGCCTCCGGCGCCGCCCCTGGCGCTCTCCGCGCGCCATGGAGGGGCGTCCAGCGCGGATCCAAGGAACCCGCGCGGAGTGCCCAAAGTTAATGTTCATCGCGTTTGTTGCTTCTTGTTCTTCGCGTTCGTCTTCTTATTATTCTTCCTAGTATTACGATTGTTCTTAGTATGATTCTTCTTATTTAAGTTATTGTTTTGTGTTTCTTCTTATTCATTTCCTTGGTCGGATTATTGTGCTTCTTTTTCCCCACATCCTGAGTGGGGTTCTTGTTTTCCCAAAACACCCTCTCCTTCCCACCCACCTCCCGCTCCATCTTCCATACAGCACAATATTATTCCTACCACACACACCATACCATACCATAGTTCCTACCACACATACCATACCATACCATACCATACCATACCACACCATACGTACCATACCGTACCATACCATGGCGTACCATAGCATACCATGGCGTACCGCCTGAGCGAGGAGGGTATCGGAATACCATACTATTTACATGGTTTCGTGCCCCTCCCACCCCTCCAGGGAGGCCCCGCCTGAGCGAGGAGGGTATCGGAATACCATACTATTTACATGGTTTCGTGCCCCTCCCACCCCTCCAGGGAGGCCCCGCCTGAGCGAGGAGGGTATCGGAATACCATACTATTTACATGGTTTCGTGCCCCTCCCACCCCTCCAGGGAGGCCCCGCCTGAGCGAGGAGGGTATCGGAATACCATACTATTTACATGGTTTCGTGCCCCTCCCACCCCTCCAGGGAGGCCCCGCCTGAGCGAGGAGGGTATCGGAATACCATACTATTTACATGGTTTCGTGCCCCTCCCACCCCTCCAGGGAGGCCCCGCCTGAGCGAGGAGGGTATCGGAATACCATACTATTTACATGGTTTCGTGCCCCTCCCACCCCTCCAGGGAGGCCCCGCCTGAGCGAGGAGGGTATCGGAATACCATACTATTTACATGGTTTCGTGCCCCTCCCACCCCTCCAGGGAGGCCCCGCCTGAGCGAGGAGGGTATCGGAATACCATACTATTTACATGGTTTCGTGCCCCTCCCACCCCTCCAGGGAGGCCCCGCCTGAGCGAGGAGGGTATCGGAATACCATACTATTTACATGGTTTCGTGCCCCTCCCACCCCTCCAGGGAGGCCCCGCCTGAGCGAGGAGGGTATCGGAATACCATACTATTTACATGGTTTCGTGCCCCTCCCACCCCTCCAGGGAGGCCCCGCCTGAGCGAGGAGGGTATCGGAATACCATACTATTTACATGGTTTCGTGCCCCTCCCACCCCTCCAGGGAGGCCCCGCCTGAGCGAGGAGGGTATCGGAATACCATACTATTTACATGGTTTCGTGCCCCTCCCACCCCTCCAGGGAGGCCCCGCCTGAGCGAGGAGGGTATCGGAATACCATACTATTTACATGGTTTCGTGCCCCTCCCACCCCTCCAGGGAGGCCCGCCTGAGCGAGGAGGGTATCGGAATACCATACTATTTACATGGTTTCGTGCCCCTCCCACCCCTCCTGCGTCGCGAGGAGGGCATCAAGAAAATGGGTCCCACGAAACCGTTAATCTCTTTATGTGGGGAACTCCGTTAGCATAATTTTATGTTTTAAGTATTGTTGTTTTCCTTCTTCTATGGGCGCTCGCGAGCGCGCTGGCGGGCCTCTGCCCCCTAATTCGAGGACCTCGCGGGCGCGGTGCTGGCGGAGCGGCGGGCCTCTCTCGAGGCACGGCGGCGCGCGCGCAGGGAGGGCCAGCGGGCGGTGGGTGGGGGAAGTCCGGGGCGAGTGGCCCAGGCCACAGGAGGAGGAGGAGGAGGAGGAGGAGGAAGGAGGGAGGAGGAGGAAGGAGGAGGAGGAAGGAGGAGGAGGACGGGGGCGAGGCCCTGCTCCCCCCCCCCCCCCCCCCCCTCCTCGCGGCGTGACGAAAGCACGGCGCGGACGGCTCCGCCTTCCTTCGATGCGCGGCGAGCGAGGGGGGAGGGACAGGAGGAGGAGGAGGAGGAGGAGAGGAGGAGGAGGAAGGAGGAGAGGGAGGAGGAGGAGGCAGGAGGAGGAGGACGAAGGAGGAGGAGGAGGAGGAGGAAGCAGGAAGGAGGGAGGAGGAGGAAGGAGGAAGGAGGACTGAGGAAGAGACAGGAGGAGGAGGAGGAGGAGGAGGAGGAGGAGGAGGAGGAGGAGGAGGAGGAGCCTCCCCCCCCCCTGGGGGGGAAAGGGGGGGAAATGATAAGGACAAATGGGCTTCTCAGAAGGCGGCGGGAATCCTCAGGAGCCCTCGCGCCTTCTGGGGGAGTGTTCTGTGGCTTCGGGGACGGCTCGGGAGGCTTGTCAGGAGGCCGCGGGACTCCCGAGCCTTCTGAGAGGGCCCGCCCCTTCCCACTTCCCCCCCCCCCGGGCTCGCCGCCAACTCGAGGGGGCGCAAACATTGATTCGGGCGCGTGGCTTAACGTCGGGTCCCGTTTCCATGCAGCATCGGCGCGCACCGTCGCCAGATCAGGCGGCGGCGCTGGCGCCATGCTTCGGGGGTCGCTGTCCCGATCCACGGGTCTGGAGCCGACGCGCCAGGTCCACGGACACTCAATCCGTGATTTCGCGTCTGGCCGAGCAGTTTAGGTCGATACCGGCCCCCGGAGAGTCACACCAATTGCTTCGGGTGGGAAAAACGCTGGGTCACAAAAATGGCTTCGGCCCCGGGGAATTGGTCGAAAACTTTGGGTGTCGGGCATGTCCCGCGGGAGGTGTTTGGCCGTTTGCGGCCTCCGGGGGCTCTCGCCAGGCCCCCAGGGCCGTCAGAAAATCGACTCGGGATGAACAACGGGTCCTGGGTGGGGAATGGGTTGGGATTTGACAAAGGGACCCCGTACTGAAAGAACATCTGGCTCCGAGAGCCGAAGAAGACAAAAGGCATGAGCATGAAGGTTCGGTGGTCCGCGCGGATTTTCCGGATCTGCGCCAGTCCCCCCTATCAGCGCTTCGGCGCCGCCCTCGGCGCGCGCGGACCTCCGAAAGCGTGTGTTGCTGCAGTTGTTCTGCCTCAAGAGAAGGCTCATCAGAGGGAGGGAGGGCCTCCGAGAAGCCCCCCCTCCGCCTTCCTCTCCTCAGTCGACGCCTTGCTGTTCCGCGACGTGGGCCCCCTATGGATCCGGACCCCTTTCCAGGGACAGATGTCCCGTCCAGAGTTGTGTTGGTGCGGTCCCGGGGCGGGGAAACGGGCCCCCTGGCCGAGAGCACAGAAAGACCCGCCGTTTCAATATGCCCTCGACGCCGAGATCTGAGAGTTCTCTGAGGGCCACCCACCTCTTCGGACTCCCGAGATGGGTGCGGAAAAAATGGTTGCAATGCCCAACAACACATGTTGTCCCAAACCGACAGCTGCCGCTGTTGGGCAGGCGGCCTTCTGTTTCAAATGGGCACAGGCCGCGGCGACACCGACAGCGAGGCCTGTTCAAACTGAACAGGAACTGCTGTCGGTCTTTGTACCCATTCCTTCCGTATCCATCTCGATCGTCCCGAACCTCTGCCCCGCCCCTTGTGTGGGGTAGTCAATCATGAAAGCTTCCCCTCGTCTTGGATCGAAGGTGTATCGGCGAGTCGCGCCCAACAGCGCTCCGTAGCGCCCAAAAGTAGCGCCCGGCAGCGCCCGGCAGCGCCGAAGCCGAATGGCGCTGACATGGCGCCCGGTGGCGACGAATAGCGCGCAGCAGAGACGCCAGTCTGCCCGCTGTGCGCGCGGTTGCGCGCGCTGCTGTGCGCCAGGGGGCGACCGAGCACTCTCGTGAGTGGCTTTCTGAACCCTGCGCGCGGGATGCCGGCGAGGCGGCGCGCCTGCGGGAGCAGGGGCGGGAGATGCGCGGGGAGTGGGAGCTCACCGGCCTGAAACCTGTCCCCATCCCGATGGCTGGCAGCACCTCATTTCGGTACGGATCTTGCTGAGCCCCTCAGTTTCTGAAAGCGCATCCCCAAGATCTCGAGTGGGAGATCGACGACAGGGATTGGTTGACCCATAAAAAAGATGCTTGTGGCGAAGTCGACGGAATAACACGAATACCTGTCTCTGTCGGTTCCCTGCAAATGCTGAGCATTGTTTGCAGATTCGATAAAACAGAGATGGGGCACATCAATTCTGCAGTCGATCTCCTACTCGAAGATGGTCATCGCCTCTGGGTTTGCCAATCTCTGACCTAGAGCAGGGTGCAAGTTCGAGCGAGGACTGGACCTAAACGCTGTTTTGCTGGACTTCGGCTGTGCTATGTTTTTCGTTTTGGCAGGGAGGCACAGGACACCAGGCAGAGCAAAACGAAAAGCACAACGAAAACAAAACGAAACACAACGTTTAGGTCCAGCCCTCGCTGGAGGAGGAGGAGGGGGAGGAGGAGGAGCCTGGGCAGAGGAGCACCTGCGCCGGGAGCTCGGCGGCTGCCTCCACCGGCTCGGCGGGCCGCCGCTGCTGCGCGAGCCCGTCTGCGCCTGATGAGCAGCCGGGGGTGTGTCTGGCGGGGGTGTCCCGGTGTCGCCGGCAAGGGGCGGAGGAGAGCGCGCGTGGATCCCCCTCCGGTTGAAAAGCGGAAGGGGGGTGTTCCCACCTCCTCCTCCACAATCAAACAAAATGAATACTACTCTCCTCTCTCCCCTGGTGGCGTCTGGGCAATGGCCGGCCCCCCTCCGCGCACTGGTTTTTTACACAGGATTTCCCAGAAACGGGTGTTCGCTTTGGTTTTTGTTTCGGAGTGCAGCTCTCGCTGAAGCGCTGTCTTCATTTTCGGGCTACCGCTCCTTCCGAATCGTGCTCCCGCTGCAGCGCTGGCCTCATTTCCGCGCTTCCATTCGTTCCGAATCGTGCTCCCCTGCAGCGTTGGCGTCATTCTTTCCAGCGCCATGCCACGACATGGTTTTCGGTCCGTCCAAATAGGCCCCAAAATCTAGAAAATGCCTCCTGAAGAAACCATCGGAAGTGGTTACACGTTCGGTGTTGATTCGTTGATCTTTTGCGCCGCAGGCCCCCCCCCGCCCGCTTTGGGGCGTCGCCACGCCATGCTATGTCAGGCTGCGCGTCTTGATCTCCGCGCTTACATGTTTGGTTTTTGTTCAAAAGGCTGCTCTCGCTGAAGCGCTGGCCTCATTTTCGAGCTACCGCTCCTTCCGAATCGTGCTCCCGCTGCAGCGCTGGCCTCATTTCCGTGCTTCCAGTCGTTCCGAACCGTGCTCCCGCTGCAGCGTTGGTGTCATTATTTCCAGTGCCATGCCACGACATGGTTTTCGATCCTTCCAAATAGGCCCCAAAATCAAAAAATGGCCTCCTGAAGAAACCATCGGAAGTGATTACACATTCGGTGTCGATTATTTGATTTGTTGGGCCGCAGAAGACCCCCCCTCATCTTGGGGCGTCGTCACGCCATGCTTTGTCATGCTACGCGCAAATATTCAACACCATGCTATGTCATGTAATGCTACGCCATGCTAGGACATCCGATTGCGCGAATATGAGGAGATCTACGCCATGGAAAGGGGACGGAGGGGTAGGACGTCAGATATGACGCGAGCGCACCTCGCTTGCCTCCCCCCCTCCCCTCCCCCTTTCCAAAGGGGGGAGGGTTTTCGGACCCGTCCCCCTTCCCTTCCCTTTCAAAAGGAGGGTGTGTGTGTGGGGGGTTTCGGCCCCCCCCCCCCCCCCCCTCCTTTGCCTCCTTGGCGCCGGAGAGGGTTCAGGAGGACCCCCCCCGCTCCGATCCCTTTTGCGCTTGTCAGGGCGCCAGGATTAGAGTGTTCGGGTGAATGGGGATAGGGCTTCGGTGTTAGGGTCAGGGTTCGGGTGTTCTGGGCTAGGGTTAAGGCGGTAGGGTTGGGTTAGGGTGTTAGGATCAGGATCATGGTGCCAAGGTTCGGTTGTCAGGGTTAGGGTGTTAGGGCTGGGGTGCTAGGTTTCAGGGTTAGGGCGGCAGGGCTAGGGTTAAGGAGTTAGGGCTAGGGTGTTAGGGCTTCGGCGTTTTCTGTCTCGGGTTTAAGATTCGAGTGTTAGGGTTAGGGTGTTCGGGTTAGGGTGTTGGGCTGGTGGTGGTAGGGTGAGGGTGTTCGGGTCAGGATCTTAGGGTTAGAGTGTTAGGGTTAGGGTTAGGGTGTTAGGGTATGGGCGTTACGGTTATGGTGTTACGCTATGGGCGGTAGGGTTCGGGGTTGGGTGTTGGGGCTAGGTAGAGGTACTTCGGGTGTTTGGTGGGTTAGGGTGTCAGGTTTAGGGTGTTGGTCCGTCAGGTCGCAAGGTTGGGGCTCAAGGCTTAGGGAGTCACGGTTAGGATATCAGACTTAGGGTGTTAGGGTATCATGGTAGGGTTACGGTTCGGGTGGTAGGGTTCGGGTTAGGGCGGTAAGGTAAGGTTGTTCGGGTGAGGATGGCAGTGTTAGGGCGTTTGGGGGTTTAGGGTGTAAGTGTAAGGTGTTAGGGTTCAGGCGTATTGAGGCTAGGGGGTCGGGCTAGGGTGTTAGGACTAAGGTTAGGGTTTTCGTTTCAGGGTGTTAGGGTTTGGTTAGGGTATGGGGGTTCGGGTGGTAGGGTTAGGGTGAGGGTGTTAGGGGTAAGGTGTAGCGGGTCAGGGTGTTGGGTTAAGATGGGTGGGACTTTGGTGTTTGTTTGCGTTCGAGTGTAAGGTTTGGGTGTTACGGTTAGGGTGTTGTAAGGTTACGGTGTTAGGGTCAGGGCGTTGATATTAGGGTGTTAGGGTTCGGTTTTTAGGTTGTTAGGGTTTGGGTTATGGGTTGAGACTGCTAGGGGCATAATGTTAGGGTTTGGGTGTTAGGGTTAAGGTGTTAGGGTTCGAGAGTTGGCGTGTGCGTTGCTCTGGGGTTCGGGCGTCAAGGTCAGGGATGATGGTGCTAGGATTCGGATGTGTGTTTTGGTGAAGGTGCCAGGGCTTGGGTGTTAGGGTCAAGGTGTTGGCCTTAGGGTTCAGATGTGAGGGTCAGTGTGCCAGGGTCCAGGAGCCAGTGTGGCGGCGTGGCCAAAGGGGGGGGGGTCCGATTTTCGAGTCCACGGGGGGAGGCGCGGGAGGTCCACACACCACCCCCTTGGTGAAAGGAAGGGGAGGTCCGCGGCGACGCCTCGGGAAAGGGAGGAGACGGGGGGGCGGGTCCCAGGACGAAGAACCCTGGGAAAGGGGGGGGCGAGAGGGGAGGTACCGGACCCATTCCCCTCTCCCTCCCTTCGGGGGAACCAGTCCTGAGTCGTTTCTGGGCCCCCAGGGTTCTCCACGGGCCCCAGCGGCCCTGGGACTGAGAGCGCGACTCGGGATGGGCAGCTGGTCTCGGGGAGGGGCCCCAAGGTCCAGGACCCTCTCCTTCCAGGACCCGTTTTGCCTGAATGCCAAGGGCAGACGGTGTCGGAGGATGGCGCCGCATCGCCCGCCGATGCTCGAAGAAGAGCAGACTGCATAGACACCAAACGTTCAGGGTTGCGCGCGGATCTCTTGGATCGGCGCTCGGTCCCCCCTTGGCGGCGCCTCCGGCGCAGCTCCTGGCGGGCGGAGCGCGCAGGGGAGCGGGGCCCAGCGCAGATCCAAGAAATCCAGAGTGCGGATTGTCGAAAATGTTCGGGGCTCCAGGGACGGGGGTCAATGCAAACGGGTGCCAGCCAGAGCGCCAGATCTTGCAGGATCTTGCAGGGCCAGAGGTGCATTGGCCTGGATCTTCGTGCAGGATCCTCCAGGATCCTGCAAGGCCTAACTGACCCGGGTTTGCATTGACCCGATTCATTTCTTCCTCTGCTCGCGGATGCATCGGCGATGCGGCTCGATGTGGAACCCGAATTTCTCCACGACGCCGATGGCGCCGGTGCATCGCCGACGCATCGACGACGCATCGCCGATGCATCGGCGGTGCACCGCCGACGCATCGGCGGTGCATCGGCGATGCGGCGCTAGCCTCCGACGCGATCCGCTCGGGCCTCACGGGGGCGGCCTCTGGAGTGGGGGTCCCGTGTGCCGTGTGCGTGCGCGCGCGGCGCTGCTTCGGGCCGCGGCGTCTGGGGCACGGCATAGGTTTCTTCGCTCGGAGATGGTCGCGGAGCAGAGCGCCTGAGTGGGGCGGGGGGTCAGAGAGCGCCTTCCTCTGCAGGGCCACCAAGAAGGGGACGTCAAGGTGGTCGAACGCCTCTCGCCGGCTAAGCCGACGAAGGCGTGCAACCAGCAGCCATTCGCTGATGTCCAGAGTTCTGACTTGACGCTTGGTGTGGTGCATCAGTTTCAGCTTCGACCGAACAGGTTGGTTGCGCCCTTGAGGTCCGTCTGGGGTGTTCTTCAGACCTGACCCCCCAGCCTTACTCAACAGAGCGCCTGCAATTCGGCGGCTGGTCTTTGCTGATCTTGCAAGCGCGTCACGGCATCTGCCAGTAGCGCCTTGTTCGCACCGCCCGCGGGTGCGGCAGCAGTGTCTGTTCTCCTCCCGGCTGTCGCCTCGGCGTGCCCGAGCTCTCGGCAGCTTGGCATATCCGCCTCGGCATTGTGCTCTGTCGTTGCCAGCGTTTTCCGGCCCATCCGTGCCAAGCACGTGATCCAGAGGACGCCAACCATCCACCTACACATTTGCACCGATTCTGGCCTGGTGCTGTTATACGCAGCCCTGGCCAGGCCAGGAGCTCGCACAGGTGGGGGCCCATGCCACGAAACACCTTGCTTGCCCCCAGGGTGCCCTTGGTTTCTTGGGTTTCGATGGTTTTGCAATGGAAAGCGTGACGCTTCCACACG
>CAUYUJ010020926.1:467806-522806 GCA_963575745.1 Prorocentrum cordatum | reverse complement strand
TGCCGGGGGCCCTGCCCTGGCCCCGGGGCCATCAGGCAATTGCACGGGAGGAAGAAGCGGTCCCCAGGGAAGCCCCGGGGACGAGGAGCCATTTCCATTGGGACCCGCTTCCATCATGCCGGCAGCAGTTTGTCTGGGTTGAGAAGCCTCGGGTTGTCCGCGCACGTCGTACGGGGCTCGGGGAGCGGCCGATACGAACCATATTCCGCGTGCCGTTTGTGCTCGTACGTTCCTCGGGGCTCCGACGTACGCATCTCGGGCGCTGGTTAACCTCGCCAGCAATGTGCCGTCAGCAAGAACCATGGTTCGTTGCAAGCTCGATTTGCCTTTATTGCGATGCCTCAGACTCCCGTCAAACGTGGCTCCTTCGCGGATTGGCCCCTACGGCCCCAGAACCCAGTATAGCATCATGGTACAGATTGAACTGGGAACGACCGACACCATTCTCGCAGTCCGCGCTTCGGGCACCACGCTCAAACAAAATCGCCGAGCTCGCGCACCTTGTACCTTTTGTGCCGACGCGGTGCTACACGCACTCGCCGGATACCTGGTGGGCACAGCGTAACCCGAGCAGGCGCCAGAGCGCTGAACGGCACACCCAGGGGCATGACGTTCAGAAGTAGGAACATGCATAGGGGCGCCCCGTATCAGTGTGGACGCTTCTTCTATAACCCCACTTGTCACCTGTAGGGTGCCATCGCTCCCGCGTCCCCGACGGAGTCCTTCACGCAGCCCCTCTTCAGACCATTGGGACACCTGCGAGGCGACCACCCTTGGAGGCCTCAGGGGGCATCTTGGGAGGTATTGTTGGGGCGTCTTGGAAGCTTGTCGGTGGCGTCTTGGGTCCCCAAGTATGCTGAGTGTGCTATGTTGAAATACCCTTCGGGCCAGAGGCCCTCAACCGACAGGCCGACTCACGGACTGCCCCGCGCACGTCGAGTGAAAGTGCCCAGGGCCACGGGAGCCCAAACATAATCCCAACGTCGGACATGCCCTACGACGACGACGATAACGAACGACGACGAGGACGATGACCTCGACGACGACGACGACGATGACGACGACGACTATAACGCACGACGACGACGACGACGAGAACGAACGACGACGACGACGACGACGTCTTGGGAATCTGGGGGGTCAGCCGAACAGACCCGAATCATTGAGACCCATCAAGAACGTGTGGCTTAGCATTCTTGTTTTTCCGAACCATCCTGTGGTGGTGGGTCCTCGTTTTGAAGGGACAGCGCCCCGCGTTCTCTGGTCCTCTCCCTCCTCCCATCCCTGCCTCTGCCCTCCGCACCAGTCGCCAATTTCGGTACATCAATCATACGTTTCGTGGCCCAATGGGGAGCTCAATCGAAGGCCCCAACGACTGCGTTCGCATAGGCCCGCCGCGTCCATGTCGGCACACCACTCACACGCTTCGTGGCCCCATAGGAGCTCCACCGAAGGCCCCAGTGGCTGCGCTCGCATGCGCCCGCCGCGTCCATGTTGTCACACCACTCACACGTTCCGTAACCCTACAGAGACTCCACCGAAGACCCCAATGACTGCGTTCGCATGCGCCCGCCGCACGCAATTCGGCTCACCCCTCACACGTTTCGTGGCCCCACAAGGAGCTCCACCGAAAGCCCCAGTGGCTGCGTTCGCAGGCACCCGCTGCACCCATCCCGGCACATCCTCACACGTTTCGTGGCCCCCTAAGGAGCCCCATCGAAGGCCCCAGTGCTTGCGTTCGCATGCGCCCGCCGCACACATTTCGGGACAACCCTCACACGCTTCGTGGCCCCATAGGGAACTCCATCGAAAGCCCCAGTGGCTGCGTTCGCATGCGCCCGCCGCGCCCATGTCGGCACACCACCCCTTGCGTGGCCCCATGTATAATTGCAGCGGAGGCCTCAGTGGTTGCGGCTGCGTGCGCCCGACGCGCCCATGTTGGCACACCCATCACACGCTTCGCGGCCCCATCACGAGACCCACCAAAGGCCCCAGCGGCTGCGTTCGCATGCGCCCGCTGATCCCATGTCGGAAAACCCCTCGCACGCCTCGTGGCTCTATAGGTAGTTCCACGGAAAGCCCCAGCGGCTGCGTTCGCATGAGCCGGTCGCATACACGTCGGCATACCCCTCCACGTTCCGAGGCCCCATGGCGAGTACAAGCGAAGGCCTAGTGGTTGCGGTCGCATGCGCCCGCCGGACCCATTTCGGCATACCCCTCACACGCTTCGTGGCTTCCAGCGGGAGCTCCACCGAAGGCCCAAGTGGTTGCGTTCGCATGCGCCCGGCGCACAAATCTCGGCACACCCTCACACGCTTCGTGGCCCCATAGGATCCCCACCGGAGGCCCCAGTGGCTGCGTCCGCATGCGCCCGCCGCGCCAATTTCGGAACACCCCTCGCAGCCCCACCGAAGGCCTCAGTGGCTGCGTTCGTATAAGCCCTCGTTCATGTCGGCACACCACTCACACGTGACGTGGCCCCGAAGGCAGCTCAACCGAAGGCACCAGTGGCTGCGCTCGCATGCGCCCGCTGCACATCACGGCCCAGCGGGAGCTCCACCGAAGGCCCCAGTGGCTGCGTTCGCATGCGCCCGCCGCACCCATCTCGGCACAACCCTCACACGTGACGTGGCCCCATATGGAGCCCCCCCGGAGGCCCCAGTGGCTGCGCTCGCATGCGCCCGACACATTTCTTTCGGAGCAACCCTCACACGTTTCATGGCCCCATAGGGAGCCCCACCGAAGGCCCCAGTGGCTGCGTTCGCAGGCACCCGCCGCGTCCATGTCGGCATACCCCTCACACGCGTCGCGGCACCATGGGAGCTCCACCGAAGACGATATTTAGAATTGCGTTACTCACAGCTGCATTTGGTTGGGTCCTTCGCCCGGCTAATTCTGTTTGGGCCACGACGGCCCCAACAGCGGCCCAAGAAGCGCGCTGTGGACCGAAAGCGGGCCCCATGAGGTCCCACGGGCATTCCAATACGGCGAAGAAGAGGCACGATACGTCTTCTAGACGACACCAGGAGCCCCCAAGGGGCCTCAGGAGCCTCCCAGCGCCCGACGGCACGCTTGCCGCTGGCGGATCCTCCTCGTCCGCCTCCTTCACGTATTGTTCTTTAGTTCTGCCTTGTCCGTCTCCTCCCACCCACCCTACCCCCATTATCATTCTCATCTTCCGAATGCTCTTCCTTCGAATCATCTTTATCGTCATCCTCGCCCTCCTCATCATCCCTCCTCTTCCACCTCCTCGTTGTCCTCCTCCGAGCTCCTTTCCCCAAACTCACAGCCTTAGATTCCTCACCTCTCTCCAGGTGACTTAGCTCGAGCGTTGAATTGCTAGTATCACGTTCAGCTGACGCCAGATATGATGCTGACAATGGTTGGAACATGTTAGCATGCAATCTCTTTGTTGACTGCTGTACTCACCGTGGTGGCATACTTCAAGGCTAATGTTTACAAAGTGTACGAGCAAGTGCCATCCAGTGCAGCAGAGCAGGTTGAGGCCGCGTCAGAGCTCGTGTACTTCCATGTTGCGACGTTTATGTTAGGTGTTGTAGGCGTGCTTGAGTTTATCCAAGTAATCGCAGCGATGGTGAAAGGCCATCGTTTCTCAGATGAAGACGATTGTGATTTTTTATCGAGTGGCTTTCGGTTCATCCCACCGCAGGGCCTGGGTCGGGTGCAAGAGGCCTCTTGGATGCCCCTTGAAGGGCCTCTTGGGAGCTTCTTAGGGGGCCTCCTGGGGGCCTGTTAGGGGCGTCTGGGGCTCTCTTGGGGGCCTCTTGGGACCTGCTGGCTGGCCCGTGGGCCATCGTGAAGTGGAGGGCCCGAAGTGGCAATTCGGGTTCCCCCCCTCGGGCCACTCTTGGGGTCCTCTTGGGCGCCTCGAGGGCCCTCTTAGGCGGATCTTGGAGGCATCTTTGGACTTTTTGAACGCTCTGCAGACCAGACAACCCCATGGCGCTTCAATCATTCCCACACCTGCAGCCGTTCGGTGAGTGTGCCTTCTGGAGCCGGCCGACCCGGACGGCGGTTCGGAAGGTCCCCGAAAGAGCTCCTTGGGGCCATCTTCGAGCACGCTGGCAGCTTGACTTCCAGCCCGCGGCACCGAGGTCTCTGGAGGAGCCACGCGACACAGCCGCGGAACGCGCGAGAGCGCCCGACTCCGGGAATCCAGTGTCCTGGGGCCCTTGGGGATCACGAGTACGATGATCAGTATCGACGAATCTAGGGGACTTGAGGACACTACGCTCGGTGCTTCGCGGCACGGTTGCGGATCCCCTCGAGACCACCTACCTCGATGGACGGACAGCCAGTTGATGTTCGTCGTATATGGGGTGCTCTTCTCGTTCTACTCCGTCATGGCAATGGGCTCATTCGGGGTAGTTAGTTCACGCGGACCCCTTCGCATCCAATCGTCCGGTCTACGGGCTTCGATACGTGGGGTGGTCCATCACGGTCCCGGTCTTGATGACGCTCGTGGGCCGCTCCATACCCTGGGGGGCGGAAAAGAGGGGGGTGATGACTAGGGGGGGTGGATATCATGGCGGGGGCCAAGATATTTCCCCAGATTTCATGGCGCCTCTTCTTATTTCATTACGTCCCTGGCCTCCCCGCTGGGCCGCGCACATGCCGCCGGTCATGATTTGCACCCCCCCTCTTGGACGCCCCCCTCTTGGCCGCTCCCGATACCCCGTCGCCCGAACAAGCAGGCTGTCGACCTCGCGCCGGCTATACTTTTGACGGTCGTGTACATTTACGCGAGTTGGCTGGCCCTCGTGATCGGCGATTACGTGTGGCGCACAATGCTAATCGTGGTCTCGTTCGTTGGCTATGCCTTGGCAGCTTGGGACCAGATCAATTGGTTCACTGGCTGCGACAGGGATGCGCCATCCTGTCGCCTCACCTGCGCTATGGTGGTGGTGCAGGTCGTATTGTTCGGAGTCTACGGTGTCGTGTACCTCCCTGGTGCGTACGACTTGGTACAGCCAGTGGAGGAACAGGCCCTCTACACTTTTGGAGATGCTTCCGCAAAGGTTGGACATTCGGCATTCCTCCTCGCGGTGCGCCAGCAGAATATCTTAGCAGCAGTCTGCGCCTCCCGCCAGAAGGCAAAAGTCGCCGCCAGCGCAACCTCGGGCAGCTCATCAACTCGGCCAGCGCGCCGATTTTCAGCGTGCGTGTGTACACTAGGGAAATGGAGGGCCTCCACCCCCTCCCTCTGAGCGCCCAGCTGCGAGTGCGGAGTTGGAGCCAACTTCCGCGCAGAGGCATGGCCCTTACTGGCTCTCAAGCGCGTCGCCTTGAGCCCGAGAAAGCCGCCAGGGGCCGGCCAGATTGGCTCTAGTGGCTTTCGCAGTCGAGTCCAGCGGTTGCGTGTTCCACGGGGGGCACGGCAGGTTCCCCGCGAAGGGGTGCGAGGACAGCTGCGCTGGTTGAAAGTGTCGGCGCTCCTTCCGCCACGCCCCGCTTGTCGCCCTATTGTGGGCGACGGCGGCGCGCCCGTTGGATTCCGCAGGGCTGGGGCTGGGCGCATCGTTTCTTTTACTCTGCCCTTGTCTGCTAGCTGTCTCTCGTTCTGTGCATGTCTCTCCCTCTCTCTCTCTCTGTCTGTCTCTCTTTCTTTATGTCTTGTTTGTTTATGTTTTTATCTCTTTCTGTCTCTCGCCCCGCTGTTTCACCTCCCTCCCCTGTCTCATTGCGAACGTGCTGCCTCGCTCCTCTTGTGCTTCCTTCGTGTCGCCTGCCTGCTCGGGGACTTGGAGCTGCTGTGGGCGCGAGGAGGATGGGCCAGGAGGAGGGTCAGGGCAGGAGAAGGAGAGGACGGAGGGCAATGAGGAGGAGGAGGAGGAGGAGGAGAGTGGCCAACCCCCGCCCTCGCCCCCCTTCCCCGCGAGGCGCAGAAGAAGGCCGAGGAAGGCAGGGAGAAGAGGCAGGCCAAGCTCAAGGACGAGGAGGAGAGCCCAGAGCCCTCACAGCCTCGCCCCCCTCGCCGCCGCCGCCATCGCCGCCACCGCTGTCATCGCCGCCGCCGCCGCCGTCGACGTCGCCAGCGTCCGTCCAACGGAGGGCGCCACGCAAAGCATGACATTGCATGACATTTACGCTTGGCAATCAGCGCGTCGATTCCAGAGGGGAAGCGAATGCGCAGGAATCTGGCGTCTGCGCCCATCGCGCCGCGAGCATCCCACAGGGTTGTGGACGCACGACCGCCGAACCGGCGGCACACTACGAGGCCGATGGCACCGATCGGGTGCGCGCTGACGCGAGATACTGACGCGCAGCTCGGCATGCCCTTCGGCCAAGGTCACTGCAATGCCTGCGCCGGTAGCCCTGGCGATGGTGGTACTGGCCAGCTGTGATGAAGGCTTGGACGCCAGAGCTAGACTTGCCACCTATCCCGAGATGACCTGCAAGGCCACTATCCATGCGGCCCAGAGGCAAAGGAGATGATCCGCGCGTTGTTGTCGCAACGGGTGCTTGGCGGCCGCTGGCCAGTCATGCGCAGACTTGCATTATTGCTGCAGGCGTTGGAGGGGAGGAGCAGCGGGCCGAGAAAGTCTTGGACGGGTGGAACCCCGAGGCAAAGCAGCCCATCCTCAAGTGGCGGAGCAGACCGAGCTGGCCTTTGCAAGTGCAAGGAAGCCTGACGTTTCCGCACGCATGCGCCTCAGGCACGGCGGATGCGGATCCTTGGACAGCCGCCGCCCTCGAGGAATGCGCTACGGGTTGCGGCGGGGAACGTCGGTGAAAGGACCCAAGAAGCGATCAGGACACAAACTTACACTGAACACAAGTTTGTTCCCCCTTTTCTTTTCCCTCCTCCCCATCCCCTCCTCGCCCTCCTCGCCTCCCCCCGTCACCTCATTATGTGGTTGGTCCCGCATTCTCGAGTCCTTCAGACAGTATAGGCAGGCATCCCAATCTGGAGCCGCCGGCACCGCCCGCTGCCGCCGCTGCCGCTGGCAGTGCAGGCGGCGGCGACTCGAAGAATGTGTTGTTGACAATCGCTCGTCGGTACGATCGAGATGGGTATGGAACGAATGGGTTCGAAGACCGACAGAATTGCCCTGCTCATTTCGAGCAAGACTCGTTGTCGCTGTCGTTGACGTTGTCCCGTTGAGACAGGAGGTCACCTGCCCAACAGCGGCCGCTGTCGGTTTTAGACAACATTTGCCGTATCCTTTTGGGTCGTGCAAAGTCAAGGGTTCGCGACGACGCCCAGTAACTCCAGGTCGCGGCTGACTTCCGTCGGGCTGGGCGACCGCGGCGCCTTTGGCGAGCATTGGCCGGGTTGTCGCCGACGACGACAACGACGACGACGACCGACTACGAACGACCGCAAGGACGACCGATGACGAACGACGACGACGGCGACGTCGACGACCGACGACGACCGACCGCCGAAGATCAACGACGACCAACGGCAAACGACGACGACCAACGAGGAACGACGACGAACGACGACGACGACGATGACGACGACGACGAATGAAGACTACGGGTAGCGACGAACGGCAGCGGCGGCGGTGGCGCCGTCGCCGACACGGCTGGGGCTGCGAGCGACGACCGCCCCGGATTCAGAACGCCTCGCACCGTGGTCTGGCTTGTTCCGTTCGCCGGCCCTTACATTTGCAGAAGCAGCCTCCTTCTAAGAAGCGCTCATCCCTCTCCCCGCGCCCCCCTGTGCGCGCCGGCGAGCCTCCCTGACCTCGAACGTATTCGAGAAGACCTACGGCCTCACCTGAAAAAAACATTCCAGCGTGAGAAACCGGCCCCGAACGCTCGAGTTTTGGAGGCATTCTGCGAGGTCCAAAGTGGACCGAACAATGTGCCCCTCGATTTTTTTCCTAACAGCGAAGACTACTAGGTTTCTAGTAGGGTCACAAGAAAGCATTATGACGCCCCAGGGGGGTCTGGGCGCGATCCGGGGAGATGCCGGGGACTTTTTTAGCCAACAGTTACACATTTCGTGGTCTTCGAGTTCCCAGAACTCCATTCCAGGGCCACATTCTGAATGCCCGGAACCAACCGTAGGCCACTTCGTGGTCTTCGAGTTCCCAGAACTCCACTCCCGGGCCACATTTTGAATGCCCGGAGCCAACTGTAGGCCACTTCGTGCTCTTCGAGTTCCCAGAACTCCATTCCCGGGCCACATTTTGAATGCCCGGAGCCAACTGTAGGCCACTTCGTGCTTTTCGAGTTCCCAGAACTCCATTCCCGGGCCACATTTTGAATGCCCGGAGCCAACTGTAGGCCACTTCGTGCTCTTCGAGTTCCCAGAACTCCACTCCATTCCCGGGCCACATTTTGAATGCTGAGGCAGGCTGATGCTGAGGCTGAGGCAGGCTGAGGCTGAGGCAGGCTGAGGCTGAGGCCGAGGCTGAAGGCAGACTGAGGCTGAGGCTGAAGGCAGGCTGAGGCTGAGGCTGAGGCAGGCTGAGGCTGAGGCAGGCTGAGGCTGAGGCCGAGGCTGAAGGCAGAGGCTGAGGCTGAGGCTGAAGGCTGAGGCTGAGGCTGCAGGCTGAGGCAGGCTGAGGCTGAGGCTGAGGCTGATGCAGGCTGAGGCTGAGGCAGGCTGAGGCTGAGGCCGAGGCTGAAGGCAGACTGAGGCTGAGGCTGAAGCAGGCTGAGGCTGAGGCTGAGGCAGGCTGAGGCTGAGGCTGAGGCAGGCTGATGCTGAGGCAGGCTGAGGCTGAGGCTGAGGCTGATGCAGGCTGAGGCTGAGGCAGGCTGAGGCTGAGGCCGAGGCTGAAGGCAGACTGAGGCTGAGGCTGAAGGCTGAGGCTGAGGCTGAGGCTGAGGCAGGCTGAGGCTGAGGCTGAGGCAGGCTGGCTGAGGCAGGCTGAGGCTGAGGCTGAGGCTGATGGCTGAGGCTGAGGCAGGCTGAGGCTGAGGCCGAGGCTGAAGGCAGACTGAGGCTGAGGCTGGCAGGCTGAGGCTGAGGCTGAGGCTGAGGCTGAGGCTGAGGCTGAGGCTGAGGCTGAGGCTGAGGCTGAGGCTGAGGCTGAGGCTGAGGCTGAGGCTGATGCTGAGGCTGAGGCTGCAGGCTGAGGCTGAGGCTGAGGCTGAGGCTGAAGGCTGAGGCTGAGGCAGAGGCAGAGCTGAGGCTGAGGCTGGCTGAGGCTGAGGCTGAGGCTGAGGCTGAGGCTGATGCAGGCTGAGGCTGAGGCAGGCTGAGGCCGAGGCGAGCAGCTGAGGCTGAGGCAGAGGCAGGCTGAGGCTGAGGCTGAGGCAGGCTGATGAGGCTGAGGCAGGCTGGCTGAGGCTGAGGCTGATGCAGGGTGAGGCTGCAGGCTGAGGCTGAGGCCGAGGCTGAAGGCAGACTGATGCTGAGGCTGAGCAGGCTGAGGCTGAGGCTGAGGCAGGCTGAGGCTGAGGCAGGCTGAGGCTGAGGCTGAGGCAGGCTGAGGCTGAGGCTGTGACTGCGACTGCCGTTGCCACTGCGACTGTCATCGCGAATGCGACTACGACTGCGAGAACAGCAGAATTCTACAACAGGATTCTCATCTGAATCTTAAGGGGAATGCTTCCAGATATGCTCCTACACATCGCTGTTAGGTTGCTTTGCCGGGATAATCCGAGCAAGATTTACATTCACTTATGCATTCTCTGCAGTGACCTCTTAGTGGGCTCACTTGTGGCCCCCCAAACGCTCCGCACTGGGCTCCCTCGTGGCCCACAGGTGAGCGACAGAAGGAAACCGGGTCGTCTGCGTGGACATGCGAGCGTAAGCGTGTCGCGCAACGTCGCGCGCGAGCCTTCTCTCTCTTCGGCGGCGAGCGAGGGGGGAAGTGAAAAGGAGAAGGCCCATCAGAAGACGGCAGGGCTTCTTAAGAGCCCCCGCGCCTTCTGAGAGGTCTTTCGCGCCTTCGGGAAAGGCTTCGATAATTCTAGACGCTTCGCGTAACCTCACCAGTTTACTTTGCCCGTGTGGCGTTGGCTGAAAGAATCCACGCGCACGTTTGGATTTGGCCTGGTTCTCGAGCATGGGCCCACCTCGCCCGCCCGGGCGTCCGAGCGCATGGGTACGTCGGCCTCAGGTACGCCACATCGTTCCACCCTTCACGTCTCTGCTGTGGCACCCCCCATTGGCAGGCGCTGACGACGGCTTCTTCGCGGGCATCGGTTTCGGACACGGTCTGCCCGCCTGGGCTCACTTCCGCGTGGTGCTGTCGGCGGGAAGGAACACGCCCCCCTCGGTGGCTGTGTTCTGCGGTGCCTTACCTACTGGTGACGTGCAACTGTCCATGAGCCTTAGTTGCTCCGTGATTGAGGGTTCCTGGTCACCGCATGTTCCTCCAGCGTTGGCTTTTGGCCCGCTGGTAATTATCTCGCTTCGCCCGTGCATCCCAGCGCTGGCTTTTGGCCCGCTGGTAATTATCTCGCTTGGTACCCCCAAGCGCGCTTCGCCTTCGCTGCGCTCTCTCTGGCTTTCCCGCCCCTGTCCTCCCCTGCTTCTCCCTCCGCGTTCCCCCCCGGTCTTTCGCGGGCCTGCGCCTCGGGAGCTGGCGCCACTGTGCGACCTTCCGCTGGCCTTCGCGTCTGCCGTTGTCCCTGTCTGGCTTAATGTGGTTCATTTTAATGTTCTGGCGTGTTTTTCCTGCTCTTGCTTGCACTCCGGCGCTGGCTCTTGGCCCGCTGGTAGTTATATGGCGTGTCACCCCATGCTCGATACTACCCGCTCTCTGGAATCGTCCTTGGAGCCGCAGATCAAAAAAGTAACCTCACCAGCCCATCCAGAAACGATGCCCAGAGGAAGTGCCTCAATCAGGGATGTGGGCAGCACGCAGAGGAAGGGTCCCCCACTGGAGGCCTCTAGGAGCGTCTTACGGGCCTCTTGGCGGTCCCGGACGCCTCTTAGAGCGCCCTGGGTGCCTCGGAGAGCTTCTTGGGCTTGGAGCTTCTTGGGGGTCTCTTGGGGGGCTTTTTTGAGGCCTCTGGGGCGCCTTTTGGAGCCTTCTGGGCGCTTCCTGGGGCCCTCTTGAAGCGCTCTTGGGAGCCTTGGGAGCGCGTTTGGAGCCATCTTGGGCCACCTTGGAACCATCTTGAAGCCTCGGGTGGCCATCGGAAGCGAAAAGGCGAGAAAGCCCAAAACATTGATTTTCCTGGGGTTTTGGAAGGGGGGCAGCTCTCTGGCCACTTGGAGCCGTCTTGGAGCGGTCTTGGTGCCTCTTGGAGCATCGTGGAAACGCTTTTGACGCATCTTGGGAAATCTTGAGCCTTCTTGGAGGTCATATTGGTTTCTCCCAGGCGCTTTTGGAGTCATCTGAAGCAGTGCCTTCCCCCCCCCAGGAGGCCAAACTGTGGCCAAAACCTAAGTCGAACCAGTGAGTTTGGCATTCTCGCCGAGACCTCTTGGAGCGTCTTGGGTGCCTCTGGGGGGCCTCTTGGGGCCTCTTGGGGGTCTCGTGGGAGCCTCTTGGGGGCGTCCTGGGGGCCTCTTGAGGGCTTCTTGGGGCCTTGAAGATAGTTTATCGCGTTGGCCTGGCAATTTGTGGATCCGCAACCGTTGGATCAATCCAGCGGCGCGTGCCGGGGGTTCGCCCATGGAATGGGCGAGGGCCGCCGCGGCGGGCGCGGGCGGCCTGGCGCACCTTGGCAGCCTCTGGTACGGACAGAGGTGCACGTGCCAGGTGGACCTCGGTGACGGCTTCTCCGTGGACCGCGAGCTGCTGCGGCTACTGGAGGACCAGTTGCAGCGGTGCGGGCCCGCCAACCTCACTGTCCTAGCGCCCTGTGCGCCGCCTGAGTGACCGGCCTTCCAGGGCCTAGTCGTGCTGCTGGTCGCGGTGCTGGCGTTCCTCACGGGGGCCTGCACCTCGGCGGCCTGCGGGCGGTGGTGGCTCCACCGCTGCGAGGAGGGTGCCCCGGACAGCCTCTGCCTGTCAGAGGGCCAAGATGGCCGCGCACCTTTATTGGGGCCAGCGGGTGCTCGTCTCCTACGACGTGGGCCCTCGCTAGCTGCTCTGGCATGAGCGGCTCCTGCGCGCTCATGCACGCGGTGATTCGTGGGTGGTGACCGCGCCGGAGCGGGGCATCTACTTGGAGGACTTCCAGAACGGGATCGAGAGTCTGGCCCCGCTTGGGCCGACGGGCGGATTGCCGTTCGGGTGGAGCCGTGGACCGACGCACATGTTCAGGGGTTCTGCTCAGGGACCGCTGCATCGTGCTGAGAGCTTGCGCCTGCAGGCCGAGGGGGCGGAGCTGGCCGAGCAGGAGAAGCTGGACCTGGGCCTGGGCGCCGCCCAGCCGCCGCCCCTCCCCGCCGCCGCCCCGCCAACGTTGGCGCTGGAGTGCGACCTACCGGCGGAGGAGGGCGAGTGGCGCTTCTCCGAGAGTCGGGGTGAGAGCTGGAGGCGGGGCGTCGTCGAGGTGATCGCGGTGCGGCCCAGGTCGGTGGACTCTTCGTCGCATGTGCCTTCTTCAGGCCGGGCGAACAAGTGCCGACGCCCAGAGGAGGAGTTGCGCTGGGGGAGACGCCCGGCGAACTGAGGACACTCCCCGTGAAGTGCGAGAGGTCGAGCCAGCGGCGCCGCTCGTGCAAGGAGGCCGCATCGCTCACCACCGCCAAGGCCTTCGACGACTGGCCCATCAGTGGGCCTCGGGCCTCGGACGGCCGAGTGGCTCGCTCGCGAGATCGCCCTTCAGGCTTTTCTGGTAGCGGCAGCTCTTGGGATTATGCCCCACCGACTGGGGAGCGGGTGAGCATGAGTCCCTCAGACGGCTCTTCGAGTACGCCCTGACGCACGATCAGCTCAACTTCGGCGAGCTAGCCCGGCTGGAGCTTGCCGGGCGGCTCTACCAACTGTTGGAGGAGAGGTGCGCCAGGATGCTGGTCTCGGCGACGGCAGGCGGGGGCAGCGGCCACCTCGAAAACGGCAGGCCCTTCATGGGCGAGGAGGGACGACACGGGCGCGCCTTGGCGGCGCCCGCGCTGGAGACCTGGATCTCGCAGAAGCTGTCAGAGGAGAGCGCCGTGCTCAAGCAGTGGCATAAGGCGATGGAGGAGCGGGGCAGCTAGCTCGCCCGACGGACGCGACCCCTGGCGCATCAAGCAGGACGAACGACGACAAGCCCCCCAAGAACCCGCGCAAGAAGGGCGTCGGGCAGGGGGGTGGAGCTGCTTGACCTCGGACGACGGAAGCCCCCGGCCGCCGCCCCAGTTGCATGCGGGAGGGCTGCTCGCTTGAAGGGGATGGCGAGCCGCCTTGGCGTGACAGGTGAGGCCCTTGACTGGGCTCGCGATCTGCGGCCACTGCCATCGGGCCGCTGCCCAGCGGATCTCCTGGAGGGGGCGTCGCCGGCGGGGCCGGGTGTTTCACGCTGCGCGGATCGGCGGCGATCGCGCCGCGGGCTGCGGAGGCGCGGCTGCAGGGCGGCGTCGCGACGCTCAACGCTTCGGGCGGGCGCGGCCAGGTGTGGGGCCCCAAAGTGATGCCAGGCGCCATCCAGCGCCAGGCGGTGGCCAGCTTGGCCCGGGCCCGCTACTCCGTGCCACCGCCGCCCGACGACCTCACCACCACCGGAGCGCGTGGTCTGCGCTTCGGGGCCGTGGGTCCGGCTACGCCTGTGGCGGCGTCGTCGCCAGAGAGTTCGCTACCTGCCAGCGTGGCAAGCTGGCCCTGTCGGCGGTCGGCAACCAGGCGATCGACCTCGTCGACTGCCTGCCCGACCTCTGCCAGAAGCTGTTGGAGGATAGTGGCCGCGCCATTCGGCTACCAGCGGCGCGTGCACAGGACGGCGCGGCGATGGCGGACGAGCTGGGCATCGCGATGGGCCCCGCCCTGTCGAGGTCCCCGAGCAAGCTCGCCGAGTCTTTGAACAGTGCTTATGAATCGGGGGTCGTCGAGCCGGCGACCGAGGTTCGCAATTGTGCAGGGGTCTTCTCTGTTCGTAAGAAGGGCGGTTGGCTGCGGGTCATTATCGATCCGCGCAGGACCAATGCGCAGTTCGTGCCGCCCGACGGCGTCGCCCCGGCCTCGCCCGAGGCCCTCGGCGATCTCGAGCTGCCCGCTGGTCATAGGTTGTGGGTCAACGAGGG
Source organism: Prorocentrum cordatum (assembly GCA_963575745.1). Lineage (NCBI taxonomy): Eukaryota > Dinophyceae > Prorocentrales > Prorocentraceae > Prorocentrum > Prorocentrum cordatum. The sequence goes on along the minus strand of CAUYUJ010020926.1, from coordinate 508,759 downwards.
GGGCGTCGAGAACTGCTACTACCAGTTCCTCCTGCCTATCGACCTGCGGGCCGACTTCGCGCTGCCGGCGGCGCCGCGGCAGGCGCCGCCGCGCCGTCCGCGCGACCTGTTTCCTGGAAGCGCCGAGCTGGCGCACTTCCAGGTTCGCGCGGCGCCGATGGGCCGGGGCTGGGCTGTGGCGCTCGCGCAGGCGGCGAACGCGGAGCTACTGCGGTCGGGCCCGCTGGGCGCTCGGCGCTGGATCTGCAACTGTCGCCGCGCGCCCGCCGTCGCTGGGCGCGGGCCCGCGGCTCTCCAGCACATCGACAACTTCGCCTCGTTGGGGGCCGAGAACGAGGCAGTCCAGGTGGATGGCAACTCGATGGAGAGGCAGCTGAGGGGTCGTGGTCTGGCTACTCATGACGCCTCCGGGCCGCAGGTCGACGCGGCCTCCTGGGCTGCCACGTCGACGGTGTGAAGGGCGCGATCCACATCGCGCCCAAGCGGTTCCGGCGGCCGGTCCTGAGTCTGGACTTCATCCTGGCGCGCCCACTCCTGGCGGGGGCCGAACTGGAGAGGCCGATCGGGCACCTGACGTGCGTTATCTTGCTGCGTCGCGGCTCTGGCCTTCGGTGCGTCGGGAGCTGTCCTGGACGCGGTCGCTGCCGCCGCTGGCGTGGGCCGACCTGCGCGGCACCTGGGCGCCCAGCGTCGCGGCCGTGGACTCGCCCCTGACGGGCCTTGGCGCGGTGGAGCGCGCAGCCGCCCCAGCTGAGGTGGGCCGCATCGGGCGCGCGAGAGAGAGAGAGAAAGAGAGAGAGAGAGAGAGAGAGAGAGAGAGAGAGAGAGAGAGAGAGAGAGAGAGAGAGCGCTGGCGGGTTGAAGCAGAGCGAGCCGGTGGCCGCGGGCTCGAGGGCGCGCGCCTGGCGAGAGGGCGCCGTGAGCGACTTTGCCTTTCCCGACGTGCCCGCCGAGCCCTGCAAATCACCTCGGCGGAAGACCGCGGCTTCGAGACGCTGGCAGCGCAAGGCCCCCATCCACCTCCTGGAGGGCGAGGCGCCTCTCTGGGCGATGCGGAGGCAGGTGCGCTGGGTGGCGCATCATGGCTGCCGGCATCTCTTTTTGTCCAATCGCATGTGTATCTGTTGTGCAGTCGCAGAAGGAGGAGCCTCGGACTTTCCCATCCTTGCGCAGTTACAGCACCTTACCGCGCTTCAGTTCACTTCTTAGCGTCGAGTCTCAGTTCGCTGGATTCGCTCCGAGTGGAACCCCGCCGACGGCCCTTCCGCGCGGTTCGAACCTCGCCGTTTGCGGGGCGATGGAACACCGAACGCTCCTGGCGGCCGCGCCGGGGGAGCCGCTGCTGTCGGCCTCGAGCTTGCCTGCGGGCAGCCGCCGAGCCGCGGCCGCGCCTCGGGGCGCCCCGACGGCGAGGGCTCGCGCCAGACGCCGAGGCCCCGCGGCCGAGCCGTCGGCCGCGACAGCCTTGCCGCGGCACCGCCTCCTGGGCTCGAGCGCCCCGGGCCTGGAGCTGGAAGCAGTGAGGCCTTCGACGCAGCACGCCTACCTGCGCTACCTCAGTGGCCTTTGCCGCTTGCTGGGTCTGGAGACCCCGCCCACCTGGAGTGCGCTGGAGTGAGACGACGCGCTGCTGCAGTACATGGGCGACGAGTTCTCGGAAGGGGCGCGCCCCGACCGGGCGGCGAAGTCGTTGTCGGCGACGCCGTGGGCGAGGCCAGCGCTGGGGCGACCCCCGCGGGCGGTGCTGCCGCGGAACGGCCGGGCGATGCTGGGCTGGAAGCGCAGGCGCCCAGGTCACTCGCGCCCGCCGCTTCCCTGGCTCGTCCTGCGCGGGGCCCTGGAAATCCTACTGCCGAAGGGCCAGGTGGCGATGGCGCGCGCCCTCAGCCTCGTGCCCCACTGCTACCAGCGACCAGGCGAGCTGCTGGCCATGCGAGCGTTCCAGCTGGTGGCCCCGGCTCAGGGCCTGCAAGGCGGGCTCCGCTGGCGGGCCCCACTGCTGCATCCCGAGGAGCTGCTGGCACCCGGCAAGACGGGCGAGCTGGGCGACCCCCTGCCGCCAGATGTCCCCGAGCTCCTCTGGCTCACGCCCGCGCGGAGCGAGCTCAAGGCGCGGCTGGGGCCCAACGCGCCGCTGTGGACTTTCGACTGCTACGCGCAGCTGCGCGCAGAGCTCGAGGAGGGGATGGCGGCGCTGGGCCTGCGAGGCATCGGCGCCACGCTGCACTGCCTCCGGCACGGCGGGGCCAGCCACGACAGGATCGCAGGGCGCAGGTCGCTGGGGGGGGTGGCCAAGCGCGGCCGCTGGCGGGCCCGGCTGTCAGTCCGAAGATACCAGAAGCACGGGCGCCCAGCACTTCAGGTGGCAAAGGTGCCCCCCTGTGGTGCAGCAGCGGCTGCGCCTGATCGCGCAGCGGCTGCCCAGTCTGTTCGGGCTCAGCTCCGCGCGACGCTCTGCCGAGGGCGCCTGAACAGGGAGCGAGTCCCCGTCGAAGTCTCCTCGGGCTCGGTCGGGTGGGCTCGCCGCATCGCTGCGGGCCCGAGGCGCCCCCACGCTGGAGTGGGGCATCATGCGAGGAGCGCAGTTTGACCTCGCCAAGAAGGCTAGCCCAGCAACCTTGAAACGTTCGATTCTCAGTGGAGAGGTGGCCATCATGTGGCTAGGCACGCCCTGCACGTCTTTCTCGATGGCCCGCAGGTTCACAAAGTCGGGGCCCGGACCGTTACGGTCCAAGGAATTGCCCCAAGGCCTGCCCAATTTGTCCGTGTCTGATCGTCCCGGGGTGCAGTTGGGTGACAAGTTGATGCAAGCCTCCGTGATGCTCGCCAGGTTATCTCATGCTCGCGGGATCCCCGGAGGTCTCAAAATCGCTGTTTCGAGACTTTGGCTTCGCCCGCCTGCGTTGGGTCTCGTTAGGCTCCCCAGCGCTCGAGATGTCTTCGCTGACTTTTGTATGCGGGGCGAGCCGTGGCGGAAGCGAACTCGGCTTCGCCTCTGGCACGTCCCCTCGGATCGTCTCGGGCGAGAGTGCCGCGGAAGGGGGATCTGCGAATGCTCTGGGTGTAGGCGCCAGGCTCTTGAGGGCAAGGCCCCTGGAGGCCAGTTCTGGACGGTTGTGGCACAGCCATATCCGAAGCCTTTGTGCATTGCTCTTGCTGAAGCCTTGGTCGACGTCCCGTGCGATAGTAAATGTTCCGTGATTGTGGGACATGAGTAAATGCTAGCAGGGTAACCAGTGCACTAATATAACTGGCCGTGTGTATGCCCAAGAGTTTTTTTGCTTGTTGTATGCCGCCAGGTTCTATGTACCGTTGCTGCCGCGGCTCCTCGGCCCTGCGTTCTCTCAAGCTTGCACTGGAGAAAAATAGAAGGCCTTGGAGATAGTTTATCGTGTTGGCCTGGCAATTTGTGGATCCGCAACCGCTGGATCAATCCAGCCGCGCGCGCCGCCCTTCCCCCCCTCCCGCTTCTGCTCTCTTGGATTCCTTTCCCAAGCAGATTCACGAATGTATCCGGCCAAGAGTTGTTTGCGTGTTATATGCCGCCAGGTTCTATGTGCCGTTGCTGCCGAGGTTCCTCGGCCCTGCGTCCTCTCAAGCTTGTGCTGGAGAAAAATTGAAGGCCACATGGGGCCATCTTGGGGCCTCTTTGAGCCTCCTGGGCGCTTTTTGGGGCCATCTGGGAGGAGATCGATCAAAGAAGGGGGGTCCCTGAATTAGGCCCCCCCCCCCCCCCACACCGGAGAGGCCAACATGGGGCCAACACCATAATTAGTAAAACCAATGATTTTAGCTTCCTCGCCGGGGCCATCTAGGACGCCCCAACCCCTCGCGAATCCCCCCTTCCAGGTCCAGAGGAGGGGGCAGGGGGAGGGGTCAAGACGCCCTTCCCGCCCGCAAGCCGTCTCGCTCACTCCCACCCGCCCTCCCAGCACATACGTAGCACCCGAGCCTGACCCGAGCCGCAGCATCTGCAGCAGTCGTTTTTTGAATGGGCAGCTACTGGGGGCGAATCCGCCGCCCCGCCGCCCCGCGGCCAAATCGCCGCCGCCGCAGCCGCTGCCGCCGCAACCGCTGCCGCCACCGCCGCGCCGCCGCCGCCGCCGCCGCCCCCGCCCCCGCCGCCGCCGCCGCCGCCCCCGCCGCCTCCACCGCCGCAGCCGCTGCCCCCGCCGCAGCCGCCGCAGCCGCCGCAGCCGCCGCCGCCACCAAGTGTATTTTGTATGGTCGTTTGGCAGGGATGGTGGGGAGGCCGCATGGGGTTCGCTGCGCATGCTCCGAATGTGGAGACAGAATGTGTGTGTGTGTGTGTGTGTGTGTGTGTGTGTGTGTGTGTGTGTGTGTGTGTGTGTGTGTGTGTGTGTGTGTGTGTGTGTGTGTGTGTGTGTGTGTGTGTGTGTGTGTGTGTGTGTGTGTGTGTGTGTGTGTGTGTGTGTGTGTGTGTGTGTGTGTGTGTGTGTGTGTGTGTGTGTGTGTGTGTGTGTGTGTGTGTGTGTGTGTGTGTGTGTGTGCGTGCGTGCGTGCGTGCGTGCGTGCGTGCGTGCGTGCGTGCGTGCGTGCGTGCGTGCGTGCGTGCGTGCGTGCGTGCGTGCGTGCGTGCGTGCGTGCGTGCGTGCGTGCGTGCGTGCGTGCGTGCGTGCGTGCGTGCGTGCGTGCGTGCGTGCGTGCGTGCGTGCGTGCGTGCGTGCGTGCGTGCGTGCGTGCGTGCGTGCGTGCGTGCGTGCGTGCGTGCGTGCGTGCGTATGTTCTATGGTTTTTTTTGCACAAAGAATGGTGGGGGCTGAGTGTGTGTTTGTATGGCTTGTTACAAAGGGTGGTGGGGGGTGCCCTCATGGACTCGGGTTGGCACCCAGTCGCCTGGGGGAGGGGGTGTATATCAATAGGGAACAGTGATCAAGACTCCTTCCCCGCCTGCGAGCCGTCTCGCTTACTCCCACCCGCCCTCCCAACACATACGTAACATCCAGTCGTTTTTGGACTACTGCAGCAGTCGTCTTTGGACTACTGGGGGCCAATCCGCCGCCGCCGCCGCCGCCGCCTCCGCCGCCGCCGCCGCCGCAAACGCAGCCGCCGCCGCCGCCGCCGTTGCCGCCGCTGCCCGCCGCCGCCGCCCCCGCTGCCAAATCGCGGCCGCCGCAGACGCTGCCGCCGCAGCCGCTGCCGCCACCGCCACCGCCAAAGCGCCGCCGCCGCCGCCGCCGCCGTTTCCGCAGCCGCCGCCGCCCCCGCCGCCCCCGCTGCCGCCGCCGCCGCCACCGCTGCCAAATCGCCGCCGCCGCATCCGATGCAGCCGCAACCGGTGCCGCCACCGCTGCCGTTGCCGCCGCCGCCACCGCCGCCGCCGCCGCCCCCGCCGCCGCCGCCGCCCCCGCCGCCGCCACCGCCTCCACCGCCGCAGCCGCCGCAGCCGCCGCAGCCGCCGCCCCCGCCAAGTGTATTCTGTATGGTTGTTTGAAAGGAATTGTGGGGGGAGACCGCACCGGGTTCGCTGCGCATGCTCCGAATTTGGAAACAAAATGTGTGTTGTATTGTTTGTTACAAGGGATGGTGGGGGAAAAGTGTGTTCGTATTGCTTTGTCCAAAGGATGGTGGGGGGGTGCCCTTATGGATTCGGGTTGGCTCCCAGTCGCCAGTGGGAGGGGGTGTATACTAATAGGGAACAGTGGTCAAGACCCCCCCCCGCCCGCAAACCGTCTCGCTCACTCCCACCCGGCCTACCAACACATACGTAGCACCCGATCCTGGCCCGAGCCTCAGCATATGCAGCAGTCGTCTTAGAGTCTTTGGTTCACTGGGGGCCAATCCGCCGCCGCCGCCGCCGCCGCCGCCGCCGCCGCCGCCTCCGCCGCCGCCGCCGCCGCCGACGCAGCCGCCGCCGCAGTTGCCGCCGCTGCCCGCCGCCGCCGCCCCCGCTGCCAAATCGAGGCCCGCGCAGACGCTGCCGCCGCAGCCGCTGCCGCCACCGCCCGCCGCCGCCGCCGCCACCGCCGCCGCCGCCGTTTCCGCCGCCGCCGCCGCCACCGCTGCCAAGTCGCCGCCGCCGCATCCGCTGCCACCGCAACGCTGCCGCCACCGCCCGTCGTTGCCGCCGCCGCCCGCCGCCGCCGCCGCCGCCGCCGCCGCCCCCGCCGCCGCCACCGCCGCAGCCGCCGTTGCCGCCGCCAGCCGCTGCCGCTGCCACCGCCGCCGCCGCCGCCGCCGCCGCCACGGCCGCCGCCGCCGCCGCCGCAACGGCCGCCGCCGCCGCAGTCGCCGCCGCCGCCCGTGCTGCCGCCGCCGCAGCCGCCGCAGCCGCCGCCGCCGCCGCAACCACCGCAGCCGCCGCAGCCGCCGCCAAGTGTGCTACGTAGTGTTTTTTAGCAAAAAATGTTGGGGGGACGCCGCATCGGGTTGGCTGCGCATGCTCCGAATTTTGAGGCGAAGTGTGTGTTTGTATTGTTTGTTTACAAGAGATGGTGGGGGGGCCTCATGGTTCTAGGTTGGCTACCAGTCGCCTGGAGGAGGGGGTGTTTTATTCATAGGGGACAATGAAACACCCATCCCCGACGGGGAAGAAAGGGGTGGAAGGAGAATCGCTTTAAACCTCCTACGCCCAGAGGGCTGGCGGGACGTCTCAGAAGGTTTGGGGGTTTCTCAGCCTTCTGAAAAGGCGCGCCCCTTCTTTCAAGCATTGGCGAAGCTTCCCGGCTCGCGCCTATAGGCCCACCCAAAATGTTATAATAACCTTTTTTTTGTGGTCTGCGTGACACGTTCTTAGAACAGTTCTGACTGTGACTGTTTCGGTTTAGCACACCGGGTTTATAGTACAAGAACCTTGTTGTTGATTTTAGAACAGTTTGGAGGTCTACGAACATGTCGTGGTAGGCTTCTAGGGATGCTGGGACGGTCGGTCCCTGCTCAATTCTCACTTCCCCCCCTCTCGTTCGCCTCCGATCTGCGCCGTGTGCCACGCTGGCGGCCAGAGCGCAATCCGCGGCGCAAGGCCGCCGGACCTTCGCACGTAAGGCCCGCCTCTTGTCTCGTCGCTGGGGTGTTCCCTCGGCGCTCCGAGCGACTTCGTCCGTGGTGCTCCGCGGGTGGCAGGCCTGCAGCGAGGCCACCTGCAGGGCCCGACCAGCGAGGACACACACGACTCGCCAAGCCGTGCTGCTGCTTGCGGAGGAGGAAAAGATGCCGATGCCGCTGCTCGTCCTGGAGGAGTCCTTGTGGCCACGGCCGGATTCTCCTCGATGTTCTGGTCGGGCACAGCAGAAGAGGTCCGGGGAGCAGCGGTATCAGTACTTCTGTGTTCCCCCATGTGCGTTCCCGAGGCGCTCCCAGGTGTGCCCACTCGTGCCCCCGGCGCTGTCCCCAGCGTCGCGGTGATCAGGCAATGCAGCCGCTAGCCCGGAGGGGGCACTTCAGAGGACCGCCATGCAGCCAAAGGTGTACCCGGCTTTTCGTTTCCTTTTCGAGCCCCCGGGGCCTTCTTGGCCTCCTGAGGAGTGCTCTCGAAGGACGCCATCTGGGCATACTACCCGGAAATCCTGGGGACACCACGGGCCAGGGACACGTTGGGCAGCTTTTCGGCTACACGTGAGAGCGACCTTTCGCCAGAGTGACCTGTGGTGCGGGCCCGCTCGGGCTCCCCGGTCTTTGAGTGCGATGCGATAGCGGCGGCTTGCGTGCATGGTGGTGTCCCCGAAGGGCCCTTCCTGTGGGCCGCGCACCATAGGGCGACGAGATCTATGCATATCCACTGCTCCTGGCCAGGCCCATCCTGGGCCCAGGAGCTGTATATATGCCTCCCTGGCCAGGCCAGGAGGGCGTATACACCGCTCCTGGGCCCAGGATTGGCCTGGCCAGGAGCAGTGGATATGCATAGATCTCGTCGCCCTACACCACAGGTCACTCTTGCTCAGGGCCGCTCTTGCGTGTAGCCGGACACCCCACGCGCGGCGTGCTGCAGCAGTCCGTGCCTCGGGCCTCCGCGCTGTGCGCGTCGGCGCTGTATCCAGGGTCGCCGAGCCTCCCTGGGCAACCGCACGGGCAGTTGTGGACAGCGGGGGTCCCACCAAGCCACCTCCAGCCCCGCCGTCCGTGCTGAGTCTTCCACGCACAGAGGGGGGTAGGGGGAGGGGGAGAGGCTTCTTAGAAGGACCCCTGCTTCTCAGACGGCGCAGCCCTGAGCTAAAGATGTAAAGCTCGCGCCTTATAAGAAGGAGCCTCTTTCTAAGAAGCCTCCCCCCCATTCCCCTACCCTCCTCTGCGCGCCGCCATCCTGGCCGAGAGGGAGGGGGGAACAATGAAGCAGGGTGCGAATTGGAGCCGTCCGGGAGTCGGACGTGGCTCAGCACTGGTTCCAGCCAGCAGAAAAAGGCGGGCGGGTTCAAGGTTTTGGGTTCGGGGAGGTGTGCTGCCGTTTTCGGCCTCCGGAGGCCGTTTTCAGTGGGTCAGGTGATGCAGCATCGGCATAAGATTCAGGTGTCGGCAGCAATGGGAGTGCTTGCGCGATCATCTTCTACTGTAGCCCCTCGTTTCTGTCAAGATTGACCCCCCCAAGGAACCTCAGTGGGGGGTTCTCCAAGTCGAATCGTTCCCGCTCCAAGCAATTACGTACGTCACGGACTCGGCGCGTCTCTGGGATTTTCGAGGGTGTGCGCAGCGTGTTCCCGCAGAGCCCCGCCGGAACACGCTGGAGTCAGTCCGTGCCCGTTGAGATTGAACACCCTCAGCGGCACATGGGCTTCTCAGGAGCAGGAGGCTGGCAGAGAGGCGAGACATCCTGGTCGAACCATGTATAACAGCAGTGGAGGAAGAGATGGAGAATTCGGACACGTAGCGCTACAAAGTTTACGGGCCCCATGGGACCGTAAAAAACGGACCTGGGGTGAACAATTGCACCAGATGGACGCCAGGAGGGGTCTGGAGACCGATTTTGACCAGGGTTGGCCTCATCCCCTCCTCTGGACAGATTTTCTGAGGTCCCAACCAGTTCAGACCCTCCCTCTGGCTCCCAAATTGCGGCATACTGCCACCGCGCTGTGACATTGCAAAGGTACGCGTTGTGATTCAGATTGCGTCGTTGACGCTAATGTTGACAGGTTCAAAAGTAGACCTGGGGCCATTCCGCCTCGGAGACCAACATCACGCGGAGTTCATTGATTGTGATCAGCGGCGCATGCTTGACGGTTGATCGCGCGTCCCATCGAGGGTGCGCATGCCGCCAGGAAGTGCGCAGACGGTTCGAGGCGCAGCTGAGCAGGGTGGTTGCAGACAAGGGCATGCTTGAGCTCCCTGCCAGCCTGAACTCCTTCGAACGTGCAATGGCCCATGAGGTACGGGGAGCCCCCCGGCTTTGCCCGTGTCGCCCTCATCTTTGGTCCCGACCACCAATCGCCAGCCATTATTCTCTGATTTGGTCAGCCGAGAGAGGATTTCGCCAACTTGCACCGCGAAGGGAACCGCGACAGCGACCAAGCGAACGGCTAGCGATTTCACACCGAACAAAACGCACACAGGCCATCCACTTTGACAGTCGATTCTCGCGTATTCCCCAAACGGTCCCTGCACTTAGAGGTTTTCGTTTCTCTTCCTTGAGGGTACTTGGTGGAGGAGGAGGAGGAGGAGGAGGAGGAGGAGGAGGAGGAGGGGAGGAGGAGGAGGAGGAGGAGGAGGAGGGGGGGAGGAGGAGGGAGGAGGAGGAGGAGGGAGGGAGGAGGAGGAGGAGGAGGAGGGGAACAAGAGGAGGGGGAGGAGGGGGAGGAGGAGGAGGAGGAGGAGGAGGAGGAGGAGGAGGAGGAGGAGGGGTGGGTACTCTGGGCTTTCGCACGTTGCGGCGCGTGCCGCCTCGTGGGCGCCTCGTGCTGGCGCCCCGCCCCTTGAGGAGTATCTGCCGAGGTGGCGCGCCCCGTGCGCCAGCAGGGGCGGTCTGCCGAGGCGGCGCCACACTGCCGCCTCGTGGGCGCCTCGTGGGCGCCCCGTGCGCTTGGGAGGTCTGCCGAGGTGGCGCCACGTCGCCGCCTCGTGGGCGCCTCGTGCTCGGCGCCTGCGCGGCAGCTTTCACCGCGCAGCTCGCACACCACTCAGCGGCCACCTCCAGTGCACACCGCCTGGCTCACACGACCTGGCTTGCACCACCTCGCGTGCGTCGCATTGTGTTGAAGCCCCCAGTTCGCATCGCATCGCTTACCCGACATAGCGTTCGCCACACAGTTTATACAACTGCTTTCACCTCCACAGAGCAATCAAGCACTCTTGGGGGTCCGCATTAGCCACCATACGTGTTTGCACCAACCTTGCTATACAGGCAATTCCATCTCGCGACTTACGGTGCCACATGGGCGCCACGCAACTGCATAGTTTGAAGTTAGTTGTGGCAAGGTCGCTTGAGTAATGCTACATGGGACACTTCTACCGCCGCCCCTCACCCCCAGCCCCTTCCCAACCCACCCGCCACCCCGGTCCAGTGCGTTCCAGCGTTCATGGGTCACGGTCAATACGCGATAAGCTTTTACGCGCGCCAGTTTCATCAGCGGTCGGAAACGAGTCCTGGATTAGTTTAAGTTGGCCAGAAACATACAGCGACGCATGCGATCCAAGCACATCTGTTAGCATTGCGCAGTTGTCTGCAAGTGACAAACTTCCGAGTAACAATTATGATGTTAGCGGCTGCCGTCCAAAATATGTTCATTCATTGATGTCGAAGTAGTAAATTCTAAGAAGTGCGATCGCTGCAGATCTGTGCCTCTCTTTGAGAGCCCCCTCTTCGATGTTGTCCAGCGCTTCTTCGGCAGGTTCTACGACGCTAGTTCAGCTGTGAACTTCCATGCACCCGGGTAGGGCTTTCTACGCAGGGCTGGCCCATGGCCCAGCGTTTGGTCAATAAGTGGCCGAAAGTTGACCGAGGCTTCTTAGGCTCAACCGGGCAGGTGACTCTAGCGGAGGGCTGCTCCTGTACTCCTGCTCCAGCAGACCAAGTAAGCCATTTACGCACCTTGCCTCCGCACGAGTGTGAATATTTCCACTGCGGTTGATGGCATGATTCCCCCTTTCTTTATCCTCCTCCTACAGCAGGCGCACCAAAGACGAGATCGGCTGGCCAGCAGGTGGCCCACCGAAATGTCTTGTCCCTCGATGGCACCGGAGCCCCACAGAAGTCCTGAGGCCCCTTCTATAGGGCCCTGAAGCATCGGCGAAGAATGTGCCCCAAGATCTCGCATAGGAAGATGTCGCACCGCATGTGTCTACAGTTTTCCTCCTGAACACCCCACCCCCTCGGGCGAAGAGAAATATGCACATGCACCGATCCTGACAACGTCCATCCTTGACCCAGGATCGGTGCATATGCCTTCCTGGCCAAGGTAGGAGGGCATATGCACCGATCCTGGGCTCAGGATGGGTCTGGCCAGAATCGGTGTATGTGCATAGTTCTTTTTCCTCTACCCCCCTCGTAGCAATTTTGGCTCGAGTGATTGCGGCATCAGCGCCAGTGGGCGCAACAGGGACGCCGCAGGCGCGCTCAGCAACGCCGGCGCTGCGTCGCCCTCGCGTCGGGGGCGGCTGGGGGCGGCTCCCATGGCGCGGGGCATCCGCCATCCCCCGAACCTTCAGCGTGTGTGCCTCCTGACAGCGGCTCTCAGGAGAGACAAAAGGCATCCGGGTATCCATGCCCCTCTGGGGAACACGCGTCGCCGGGGCTGGAGCCGCCTCGGAGGTCCCAGGCAGAACGCACCCCGGGAGAGGTCCGGGAGGTAGAGGCAGCAGTGTTTTGGGGGGTCCCCCAGGCTCCCTGGAAGAAGTACGTTGTGGGAGCAGTCATTGTGGCTCTGTACGGCGCTTCGATCAACCGGTGGGCCAAGACTCAGGGGGAGCCTTACCAGTGGGCGCTGCAGGAGCAGAAGCGCCTGGTGAAGGAGAAAGCGACGAAGGCCAGGGAGGAGGGCGTGACGTCCACCGCGGAGCGCAAGGAGACCGAGCTGGACATCGACTACGAGTCGTTGCCATCGGAGTGGCTGCCCGACATCTGGGCGTGCGCGCTGATCGCCCTGACCGTCAGTCTGCACATCTTGTTTCACCTCATGTGCCACTGGTTCATCGGGTTCAAGGCTGCGTTCCTCTTTGAGCCCACCAGCACAATCCGAGCGGGCACGTGGGTACTGCTGAACCCGAAGGCCAATAAGGGGAAGGCAGATATATGCTTGGTGTCGGAGTCGGAGGTGACGCTGAAATTTCATTTCACGTTCCAGTACCAGGCGTATGAGTGTGTCGATCCTGGAGAGGATGACCCTGAACTCACTGGAGACGTAGATGACTACGGGGTCCGCCTCATTCAGTGCCCTGTGAATTTGGGATGGAAGACGTATATGAGTTCCGTGGGCCTCAGGACAGACACGGAGGTGGAGAGAGCGCAGGACAGGTTCGGCACGAACGTATTCGAGTTGCCCAGGCCGACTTTTATGCAGCTTTTCCAGAAGCAGTTGATGGCACCGCTGGCCATATTCCAGTTCTTCTGCACTGCGCCGTGCTTAGATGAATTGGGTAAGCGCTAAAGGCAATCATATGTTCGTTTCCAACGATGCTGGTGCTCCCGCATCTGACTCCATCTTTGCCCCGTTGTCATGAACACGCATTCGATGTATGTTTCCGTTTTTTGTGATGTGTCCGTCTTGATGTGTCATTTGTTTCAGGATGGAGCGTGTTGGCCTCGTTATTTGTTTCAGGTCCCAGGGGCTTGGAGTTATTGCCTCTTGCTTCGTGTTCACACTCCGCTGCCTCATTACATGTTCCTTGCTCGTGTTCTGTTCCCGTGAGTCCCCGAGGTCCCTGTAGTTAATGAATCAGTGATATCGCGCTTTCAACGCCAATTAAGGCGCTCTGGATGCTTGATTCTTACTGGAAGCACACCTGCATGACGCTTGTGTCCGTGGTGGGGTTCGAGGCTTCCACCGCCATGCAGCGCCTGAAGTCCACGACGACGCTGCGGGGCATGGGCACGAAGAGCTACTCCGTGTACGTCTACCGCCAGCTGGAGTGGCACGAGAAGCCGATCGAGGAGCTGCTCCCGGGGGACCTCGTGTCGCTCTCCATGGCCAAGGCGGAGGCCAGCGAGGAGGCCAACCGGGCGGCGGGGCAGCAGGGCAGCAATACGAAGCCGGACGGCAAGAGCCTCACGGTGCCGTGCGATTGCCTCCTGCTTTCGGGCAGCGCCATCGTCAACGAGGCAACCCTCACCGGCGAGTCCGTCCCGCAGATGAAGGACGCGATCCCGGCCGACGCCGGCGACAACGATCGGGTCGATGCGTTCGGGAAGCATAGGATCCACGCCCTCTTCAGCGGCACCTCCCTGATACAGGTCACACCGACTCAGAAGGCCCTGGAAGGCGGCGCCAAGGAGTGCAAGGAAAACGCGCGGTGGTGCCCGCCCGACAACGGCGTGGTTTGCTACGTTATGCGCACGGGCTTCAATTCTTCCCAGGGCGAGCTGATGCGGATGATCGAGTTCTCCTCCGAGGACGTTGGCGCGGATACGATCGAGACGTGCCTGCAGCTGGGGTTCCTGCTGTTCTTCGCTCTCGTAGCCGCTGGCTACGTCCTGAAGAAAGGTCTGGAGGATCCCACGAAGCCGACGTACAAGACGCTTCTGAGATGCATCCTCATCATCACCAACGTGGTGCCGCCTTCGCTGCCGATGCAGATGGCCTTCGCAGTGCACACGGCGCTGGCTGCATTGCTGAAGACGGGCATCTTCTGCACAGAGCCTTTCCGGGTGCCTTTCGCTGGACGTATCGGCTATTGCTTCTTCGACAAGACAGGGACTCTCACGTCAGACCAGATGGTTGCAGTGGGGATCGTCAGTGCAACCTCTGGCAAGCAGGCCGAGAAGGGCGCCGCGGTCAGAGACCCGAAGCCCTGCAAGGAGGCCTCCACGATGGCGGCGGTTGTGGTCGCTGGGTGCCACTCGCTCATTGAGGTGGACGGCAAGCTCCTCGGGGACCCCATCGAGATCGCCGCCATGAACAGCGTGTCTTGGAGTTTCGTCCCGGGCACCGCCACGGCGTCGCCAGGCCCCTGGAGGGCGCGTGAGATCTTCGTCGAGAAGCAGAAGGATATCATGAAGTCGCTCCGAGACGACGTCGAGGCCGACAAGAAGGAGAAGGAAGAGATGAAGAAGAAAGTCGAAGAGCTCGAGAAGACTATCCGACAGGAGAAGCAGGAGGCGAAGAAGCTTCAGGTTGTGATCCAGCAGCGCTTCCACTTCTCCTCCGATCTGCAGCGCATGAGCACCATATGTAAGTTGAGCTCGTCCAACTCCACCGTGGCGCCAGGCACATACTGCCTCACGAAGGGCTCTCCAGAGGCCATTGGCAGGATGCTCGTGTCCAAGCCAGACTGGTACGATGCCACCTACACCAAGATGGCCGAAAAGGGCCAACGTGTATTAGCACTGGCGTACAGACACTTGGGGACCGATGCCAAGACGTCCCGGGACGCGGTAGAGAAAGAGTTGACGCTGGCCGGGTTCATCTCGTTCAAGTGCGAGACCAGGAAGGATTCCATGCTGGTCATCAAGTCACTGCACGACTCGGCCCACCGCTGCGTGATGCTGACTGGGGACGCGCCACTGACAGCGCTTAGTGTTGCTGGCGAGGTCGGCATTGCGCGCCACAGCTCCAAGAAGGCGCTGGTTCTGTCGGAGAAGGACGACGGGGCCTTGGAGTGGGCGCCCGCCATCACCTCGGGCAGCGATGCGCTCGCCCCCGTGGCGTTCTCTCCCGCGGGGTTCGAGAGCCTCGCTGAGGAGCACGACCTCGTGATCACCGGCCGGTCTTTGGAGGTGGCCATGCAGCGAGACGATGCCGAAGCCGTGCAGGGCAAGCTGTCAGCAGTGCGCATCTTCGCGCGCCTGTCCCCCGCGCAGAAAGAACAGGTGATCCGCGCCGTGAAGGTCAGCGAGAAGACCTTCTCTCTGATGTGCGGTGACGGCGGCAACGACGTGGGCGCCCTCAAGGAGGCCGACGTGGGCGTCGCGCTGCTCAGCGGCTTCGGGAACGCCAACGTCGACCAGGACGCCAGCTCCGACGACAAGCTGGCCAAGCTGCAGGACCTCAAGGACGCCGAGGAGGAGCTGGAGAAGCAGCGCAAGGAGAATGGGCAGAAGGCGCAGGCAATTGCCAAGAAGGCGAACGAGGAGATGGCGCGCAAGCGCAAGGACCTGATGTCCAGGCAGCAGCAGTGGGTCGAGGAAGAGCTGGCTGCCCGAAGGGCGCGCGGAGAGGACACCGGCATAATGGCCCAGATGAGTGCCATGAAGTCTGTGATGGGCCGCATCCAGGCCGAGCTGAAGAAGGAGCAGGAGATGATGCAGAAGAAGCACGGCAACGCCTTCGCAGCGAGCGCCGCGAAGCAAGCAGAGGGGTTAGACATGATGGAGGACACTCCCATGGTTCAGCTCGGTGATGCCTCTACGGCCGCGCCCTTCACGACGCGCACGCCGTCGATCAGCTCCTGTGTGGACATCATCCGCCAGGGTCGCTGCACGCTGCTGTCGGCCGTTCAACAGATGGAGATCATGATGCTGGAATCGATGATCTCAGCATACACCATGTCGACCATGTCTGTGGACGGCACACGCTCCTCTGAGGCCCAAATGATGGCCAGCACCATGCTGCTGATGGTGGCCACCCTGGCATTCTCGTTCGCGAGGCCAGTGGACCGGATGCACCCTGTGAAGCCTCTCGCGTCCGTGTTTCACCCCGCTATCTTGTTCAGCTTCTTGGGGCAGCTATCCATACACCTCATCACCATGGTGTACATGGCAGAGCTCGCCAGAAACGCCATGGGCGAGGAGGCCGTGCAGGCCGTTATCGAGTTCGAGAAGGAACGAGACAAGAAGATAGAGAGCTTGGACGAGGAGGCGATGTCACAGTGGAACTGGTTCCTGTCTGTACCCTTCAAGACCAATTTGCTGAACACATGCTGCTGGCTGATTCAGACGTCCCAGCAGGTGTCGGTGATTTTTGTGAACTACAAGGGGAGACCGTGGATGAAGGGCCTCTTAGAAAACCAAGCACTATTCATGTCGCTGTTCCTGAGCATTGTCATGGTGGCTGTTTGCGCCTGGGGCACCTTCCCTTGGTTCAACGAACTCCTGAACCTGGAGGTGGTCCCCGAGGAGCTCAGGTGGCAGGTGATGGCCTCGCTGTTTGCGTCCCTGATTGGCTCCTTCGTCTGGGACAGGCTGATGATGTTCGTATTCTCCCGCCAGATCTTCGACGCGACCTTGCAGGAGGCGATGTCCACGAGGCCTTCGGATTTCATCCCGCTCTTGAAGACGGTGGCCAGAAGCACAGCGATCGGGCTGGGAGGATGGGGTCGGGAGAGTGGACTAACTCATCCGTATGCCCGCGTACATGTAACGTGCCTACCCCACCGTCGTACCCTGCATCTTCCCAAAACCCTTCCTCCCAACACGACAACTGTCTTTCTCAGGTGGGCTACATCCTCGGTGGCCTGTTCTTCCTCGGTTCCGGCAACCCGATCCTGTGGGGCCTCGGCTACATGATGTACCGGAACTACAAGAAGGCAAACGATCCGGCCGCCGCGGGCGGCGCTCCCGCCGCCGCCGGGGCGGCGAGGCCCGCTTGAGCAAGGGGCAGCGACAGGTGAGCGCTGCAAAAAAACGGTGTCGTCCGCGCCGACGTTGTCGCGTAAGGTGCCCGCGTATGCTCGCGCGTAAGCGCCCTCGCCTCCGATGC
The DNA here is from genome assembly GCA_963575745.1 of Prorocentrum cordatum. Lineage (NCBI taxonomy): Eukaryota > Dinophyceae > Prorocentrales > Prorocentraceae > Prorocentrum > Prorocentrum cordatum. The sequence goes on along the minus strand of CAUYUJ010020926.1, from coordinate 492,023 downwards.
GGCGTGCTGCGACGGCGACCCGCGTAAGCCGCCGCGCAAGGTCGCCGTGTCATATCTCGCGTAAGAAGGTGGAGATAGGCATCGGGGGGGATGCATTGACCCGGAACCGCCCATCGATCGCCGATAGGGGCCCGACAGCCCCAATCTGCCCAGGACTGTGCGGCTTCGCCAACTATCGAGGGCCTGTCGCCGATCTGTCGGCGATGTATCGGCGATTTCAGGCCGATGTTCCCCCGCTATGCCAGCCTCCCCCCCCCTTATCGTTGCCCCTCATTGAGGTGCCGCGGTTGCACTGGCCCCCAGTCTCTCCAGAGAGGGGAGGCTTGGCAGGCTTGGATCTCGTCCACCTCGCGCGCTTTGGCGGCTGAGAGGGGCGAGGGCTGCCGAGGAAGCCACGATCAGCTCGAGCAGCGACGGGGGGCCCTTCGCATGAGAGGCGGGCGGGAAGTGTTGAATATACATCGTTGCGTGATTTCCGGCCAGGAGCCAAAGCTTCGGGTCCGTTTTGGAGGTCGCCGCGGCGATCGTGGCGGCCACAAATCGGGGCAAGGTTTTTGTCAGGTTGCGGCATGCCCCTTCCCAGCCCACCCCCCGCTCTGCGATGTAGACGTGGTCCATAACCAACAGTACAGCGACAGGGAATTGTCAATCCAACATGGGCAGTCATGTGTTTTTGGTTCGGGATCGGTTATCACGCAACCGATACGTTGGGGGCGCTGGTTAGGGGATGGGCCCGTGATGCGTCAGACCCTGGAAGCGTTCATTATCTGATGAGGGCGGTGGCGACACCCATGGCCTAGACTCCATTGGAGCTCCAACTCCTTTCAGACCCTGAAATCTTAATCTCGAAAAGAGAACTGCCATAACCATAAATTTTTGGCGCTCCGCGCGGATTTCTTGGATTCACGCTGGGCCCCCCATCGGCGCGCTCCGCGCGCCATGGAGGAGGGTCCAGCGCGGATCCAAGAAATCCGCGCGGAGCGCCACAAGTGTATGGTCTCAAAGATCCTGTGTCATGATTTGTTATATGCGGGGCCCCCGGAAGCCCCGACCCATTGCCCAGGACCTGTGTTCCATCCTGAATTGTTTTTCGACGGTCCCGGGCCTGGCGAGGTCCCCCAGAGGCCGAAAGCTGCGAAAAACCTGCGCCTTGATGTTTGCCCGTCTGTTGGATCTTTGGGTTCATGGCGTTTCACGTTTTTTTTGTATGTTATTTAAAAAAGTGGGGTGCGGCAGTTCGGCCAGCCCCTCCTGAAACCTTCTTGAGAAAGGTTTTAGGAAGGTGTTTTGGAAGGTTCCAGGAATCCTGGGACCTCCCTGGGAAGGTTTTAGGAAGTTTTCTCGGAAGGTCCCAGGAATCCTGGGACCTTCCTGAGGAAGGTTTCAGGTAGGTTCAGGAAGGTTTTTCCAACGACCTTCCAAACACCTATCACACACCATCCAAAAACCTTCTTAGAACCTTCCAGCATGTAGCGAAACTACCAAAGACATTCCAAATACCTTCCAAAAGCCTTCCCAGACACTATATATATAACTTCCAAAAACCTGCCAGAAAACCTTCCAACAATCTTCCACACCTTCCCCCCCAAAAAAAAACAACCTCCAACAACCTTCGTAAAACCGTCAAAAAAACATCCAACAAAAAGCGGTCCTAAGACCTTCCTCCAAAACGTTCCAGGAGGGGTTGGCCCAAAAACCTTTCAAAAACCTTTCTGAGGAAGGTTTTAGGAAGGTGGTTGGGAAGGTTCCAGGATCCCTGGAGCCTTCCTGAGGAAGGTTTGAGGAAGGTTTTTTGGAAGGTCCCAAGAATCCTGGAACCTCCTGGCGGAACGGTTTTGGAAGGTTTGTTGGAAGGTTCCAGGAGTCCTGAAACCTTCCTGAGGAATGTTTTAGGAGGGTTGTTGTTTGAAGGTTCCAGGAATCCTTGAACCTTCCGGAGGAAGGTTTTGGGAAGGCTTTTGGAAGGCGTTTCCAACAACAAACTGCCAAACAACTTTCCAACAGCTTTCCAAACAACTTCCACAAACCTTTCAAACAACCTCCTAAGAACCTTCCAGAACACCTTCCTCAAACCGTCCAGCATTTAGCGAGACCGCCCAATGCATCCCAAAAACCTTCCAACAAACCTTTCAAACACCTCCCAACAACCTTCCAAACAACCTACCAAACAACCTTACAAACACCTTCCAAGCAAACTTCCAGAAACCTTCAACAACCTTTAGAAAACATGTCAAACACCTTGCCAAACCATTTCTCTGGGAAGTTCCAGGAGGGGTTGGCCCAATAACCTTCCACACGCCTTCCGGAGGAAGGTTTTTGGACGGTTGTTATGTTATTGTTTTCCACTTTCCAGGGATCCTGGAGCCTTCCTGAGGAACGCTTTAGGAATGTTGTGTGGAAGGTTCCAGGAATCCTGGAACCTTCCTGAGGAAGTTTTGAGGAAGGTTTTTTTTGGAAGGTTTCAAGAATCCTGAAACCTGCCGGAGGAAGGTTTTAGGAAGGTTTTGTTTTGGAAGGTTCCAGGAATCTCGGGACTTTCCTGAGGAAGGTTTCAGGAAGGTTTTAGGGCCGTGTGTTTTGTGTGTGTGGTTGTTTTTTTTTCCAACAAGCTTTCAAACACCTCCCACAACACCTTTTTTTCGACAACCGTCCCAAAAAAAAAAAAACATGTCAAACACCCTCCAAAAACCTTCCTACAACCTTCCAGCATTTAGCGAAACCGCCCAATACATCCCATCAACCTCCCAAACACCTCCCAACAACAACCTTCCAAAACCACCTTCCCAAAACAAAAACCAACGACTTGTCAAAGCAACCTTCCAAAACATCTTCCAACGCACCTTCCAAACAACCGTCCAACAACCTTCAAAACAAAACGGCCAAACAACCTTCCAAACATCTTCCGGCAACCTTCCTCAGGGAGGTTCCAGGGGGGGTTGGCCCAAATAGCTTCCAAAAACCTTCCCGCGGAAGGTTTTAGGAAGGTTTTTTTGAAGGTTCCAGGAATCCTGGATCCTTCCGGAGGAAGGTTCTAGGACGGCTTGTTTTGAAAAGGTTCCAGGAATCTTGGAACCTTCCTGAGGAAAGTTTCAGGAAGGTGTTTTGGAAGGTTCCAGAAGTCCTGGATTCTTCCGGAGGAAGGTTCTAGGAAGGTTGTTCGGAACGTTCCAGGAATCCTGGAACATTCCTGCTGGAGGTTTGTGGAAGGTTGTTTGGAAGGTTCCAGGAATCCTGATACCTTCTTGAGGAATGTTTTAGGACAGGTTTTTTTTTGGGGGGGGTTCCAGGAATCCTGTTGCAGAGGCTCTCAATACGAGACCTTTTGTATGGGCTCTCAACAATAATTCTTTCGTGTTGGCTTTCAATAAAAGTCCTTTTGTAGAGGCTTTCACTCGGAATTCGACGTAGAGGCTCTCAATGGGAATCCTTTTGCACAGGCTTCCAATAGGAATCCATGTGTATTGGGTTTCAGTCGGAATCCTTGTGTAGAGGCTTTCAATATGAACCCTTTTTGGAATCCTTGTGCAGAGCCCCTCAATAGGAATCCTTCTGTAGAGGTTCTCAATAGGATTTTTTGGTGGAGGCTCTCAACGGGAATCATCTTGTAGAGGCTCTCAATAGGAGTCCTTCGTGTCGGCTTCCAATAGAAATCCTTCTGTAGAGGCTCTCAATAGGAAGCCTTTTTCGTATGGGGCTCTCAATAGGAATCCTTGTGTATTGGCTTTCGATACGAATCCTTGTGTAGAGGCTCTCAATCGGAATCCTTCTGTAGAGGCTCTCGATCGGAAACCTTTTTTTGCACAGGCTCTCAATAGGAAATCATGTGTATTGGGTTTCAATATGGCTGAGTACTGGGCGTTGTCTCGGAGACAGAGGTTGTTGACACTACAGGGTGTTGTCTTGGAGACGGAGACAGTTGAGTACGGGGTGGTGCGTGCTATAAAGAAGGCGAGCCGGCGGGCGGGCGGCGAACCGCCGCCCGCCCGCCCGCCTTCTTTGTAGCACCCACCACCCTGTACTAAACTGCCTCCGTCTCCAAAACAACACTCTATAGTCAACGGCTTCCGTCTCCAAGACAACACCCAGTATTCAACAGGCTCCCGCTGCAAGAGAAAAGCATTAAGGAGTCTACTAAAATCCCTGCCCGCCCGCCCGCCCGCCCGCCGCCCGCCCGCCCGCCCGCGCTCTTCGTAGCACGCACCACCCTGTACTCAATTGCCTCCGTCTCCAAGACAACACCCTGTAGTCAACAGCCTCCGTCTCCAAGACAACGCCCAGTATTCAACAGGCTCCCACTGCAAGAAAAAATCAGTTAGGAGTCTATAAAATTCCCCGCCCCCCCCCCCCCCCCCCCCCCCCGCCGACGGCTCCCGCCCGCCCGCCGCCCGCCCGCCGGCTCGCCCTTTTTTGTAGCACGCACCACCCTGTACTCCACTGTCTCCGTCTCCAAGACAACACCCTGTAGTCAACAGCCTCTGTCTCCGAGTCAACGCCCAGTACTCAACCCTAGTGAAACCCAATACACATGGCTTCCTATTGAGACCCTGTGCAAAACGCTTCCGATTGAGAGCCTCTACAGAAGGATTAATATTGAGAGCCTCTATACAAGGATCCCCATTGAAAGCCAATACACAAGGATTCCTATTGAGAGCCCCTACGAAAGGCTTCCCATTGAGAGCCTCTACAAAAGGATTCCTATTGGAAGTCAATACAAAAGGATTCTTATTGAGAGCCTCTTCAAAAGGATTCCCATTCAAAGCCTCCACGAAAGGATTCCTATTTGGATCCTTTACAAACGGATTCCTAGTGAGAGCCTCTACAAAAGGATTCCTACTGAAAACCTCTGCAAAAGGATTCCTATTGAGAGTCTCTACAAAACTTGATTTTTATTGAAAGCCTCTACACAAGGATTCCTATTGAAAATCAGTACACATGGATTCCGATTGAGAGCTTGTGCAAAAAAAAGGATTCCTGGTGAGAGCTTCTACAAACATATTCCGATTGAAAGCTTCTACACAAGGATTTTATTGAAAGCCAATACAACAGGATTATTGAGAGCCCATACGAAAGGTCTCGTATTGACAGCCTCTACAAACATTATTCTGGCGAAGGACCCAACCATGAAGTTCCTTTTGGGGCAACGAAGCGCTGCACTGTGTGGGGGGGGCGCTGTACTGAGCGGGTGGTATGCCAAATTGGGTTTCGTGGACGCACGCGGACGCTCCCACTGGGCGTTTCGGTGGAGCTTCCTATGGGGCCACAAAACGTTGTAATGGGTGTGTGAAAATGCCACATTGGGTGTCGGGGACGCATGCGGACGGTGGCACTGGGGCCTTCGGTGGAGCTCCCTATGGGGCCACGACGCGTTTTACTGGGCGGGCGGAAATGCCACATTTGGTGTTTCCGAGACGCACGCGGACGGTCCCACTGGGCGCTTCGATTGGGCTCCCTATGGAGCCACGAAGCGCTGTACTGGGCGTGTGAAGATGCCACATTTCGTGTTTCGGAACGCTTGCGGACAGTCCCACTGGGGCCGTCGGTGGGGTTCCTTAGGGGGCCACGCAGCGCTGTATTGGGTGGGCAAACGTGCCACATTGTGTTTTCGGGACGCATGCGGACGGCGGTTCTGGGGCCTTCGGTGGAGCTCCGTCTGGGGCCACGAGACGCTGTACTGGGTGGGCGAAAATGCCAAATCAGGTGTTTCGGGACGCATGCGGACGGTCCCACTGGTGGTTTCGGTGGAGCTTCCTGTGGGGTCACGAAACGCTGCGCTGGGTGTGCGGGACGCATGCGGCCGGCAGCACTGGGACCTTCGGTGGGGCTCCCTATGGGGCCACGAAACATAGTACTGAATGGGCGAAACGCAGGGAGGAGGGGGAGGAGGACCACGAAACGCTGTATTGGGCGTGCGGGGCGCATGCGGCCGGCAGCACTGGGACCTTCGGTGGGGCTCCCTGTGGGGCCACGAAACGCTGTACTGGGTGTGCGGGACGCATGCGGCCGGCAGCACGGGGACCTTCGGCGGGGTTCCTTATGTGGCCACGAAACGTTGTAGTGGGTGGGTGAAACGCAAGGAAATGGGGGATGAGGGCCACGAAACGCTGTACTGGGTGTGCGGGACGCATGCGGCCGGCAGCACTGGGACCTTCGGTGGAGCTCCCTATGGGGCGACGAAACATGTGTACTGGGTATATGAAACGCAGGGGGGAGGAGGGAGGAGGAGGGAGGAGGGGAGGAGGAGTAGGAGGAGTAGGAGGGAGGACGCGGGGCGCTGTCTCTTCAAAACGAGGACCCAACACCACAGGATCGTTTGGAAAAACCTTCCTAAAACGTTCCTCAGGGAGGTTCCAGGATTCCTGGGACCTTCCAAACAACCTTCTTAAACTCTTCCTCAGGAAGGTTCCAGGATTCCTGGAACCATCACAAAAACCTGCCTAAAACCTTCCTGTGGGAGAATCCAGGAATCCTGGAAGCTTCCAGAAAACCTCCCTAAAACCTTCCTCCGGAAAAACCAGGAGTCGCGGAACCATCCCAAAGAAAACCTTTTCCAAAACCTTCCTCAGGAAAGTATTTGGGATGTTTTGGGGCCAACCCTTCCTAGAACCTTCCTGAGGAAGGTGTTTGGATGGTGTTTGGAAGGTTTTTGGGAGGTTTTTGGGAGATTGGTTGAAAGGTTGTTGGAAGGTTTGGTGGGGAGGTTATTGGAAGGTTTTTTGGAAGGTAGTTGGAAGGTTGTTGGAAGGTGTTTGGAAGGCGTTTGGGATCGATTGGGCGGCTTCGCTAAATGCTGGAAGGTGTTTGGAAGGTGTTTGGGAAGGTTGTTGGAAGGTTTTTGCAAGATGTTTGGAAGGTTGTTTTGAATGTGTTTGGTAGGTTGGTGGGAAACAGAAACTTTGTAAAACCTTCCTACAACCTTCCTCAGGGAGTTTCCGGGATTCCTGGTACCTTCAGAAAAAAAACGTCCTAAGACCTTCCTCCGGAAGATTTCAGGATTCTTGGAACCTTCCGCAAAACCTGTTCTAAAACCTTCCTCAGGAAGGTTCCAGGATTCCTGGAACATTCAAATTATCCGGGCGAAGGACCCAACCATTTGAAGTTTGGGGTGCCGCAAATGTGAATATCTTCTTCGGTGAAGCCCCCTATGGGGCCACGAAGCGCTGCGCTGGGCGGGGGGGAACGCATGCGGGCGGCAGCACTGGGGCCGTCGGTGAAGCTCCCTATGAGGCCACGAAGCGTTGCATTGGGTGGGTGAAAATACCATGATACCGGAGAGAAGCCCCAATCATCATATTTTTGGGGCTGTAGGGCTATGGGGCTATACGGTTATAGGACCATAGGCCTAGGGCTATAGGCCTATAGGAACATAGGGCTACAAGGCTACACGGCAATAGGGCTATAGGCCTATACGGAGGGTTATAGGGCTATCGGGCGATTGGGCTAAAGGGCTATACGGTCTATAGGTATAGAGGGATATGGGGCTATAGAGCTATAGGGCTTTAGGGCGATAGAGCACCCGGGCACCCCGGGGCACCCCTGGGCACCTCCAGGCACCCCCGGGCAACCGGGCACCCGGGCACCCCTGGGCACCCGGGCACCCGGGCACCCCCGGGCACCCGGGCACCCAGACGTGCGGCGAAGATCGGCGGCAATCCAAACCTAACTATATGAATCCGCTAGGACCCCTACAGAGACAAGCTCTGATTGGGGAAACTGAAACGTGTGGAACGCATGCGGGCGGTCCCATTGGGGGCTTCGGTGGAGCTCCCCATGGGGCCGCGAAGCGTTGTAAAGGATGATGAAAATACCAAATCGGGTGTGGGGGACGCGTGCGGGCGGCCCCACTGGGGGCTTCGGTGGGGCTCCCTATGGGGCCACGAAGCGCTGTACTGGGTCGGTGAAAATGCCAAATTGGGTGTGAGGATTCATGCGGGCGGTCCCACTGGAGGCTTCGGTGGAGCTCCCTGTGGGGGACGCATGCGGGCGGTCCCACTGGGGGCTTCCGTGGAGCTCCTTATGGGGCCACGAAGTGCAGTACTGGGTGGGCGAAAATGCCGCCAAATTCGGCATCGTGGACTCACGCGGGCGGTCCCATTGGGGGCTTCGGTGGAGCTCCATATTGGGCCACTCAGCGGTGTATTGGGTGGGTGACAGTGCCAAATCGAGTGCGGGCGACGCATGCGGACGGTCCCACTCGGGGCTTCGGTGGGGCTCCCTACGGGGCCGGGCCACGAAGCGCTGGGGCGGTGCGTGAAAATGCCCAATTGGATGTGGGGGGCGCGTGTGGGCGGTGACGCTGGGGGCTTCGGTGGAGCTCCCTATGGCCCTATGGGGTCACGAAGCGCTGTACTGGGTGGGTGAACATGCCGAATTGGGCGTGGGGGACGCATGCGGCGGTCTTTCTGGGGGCTTCGGTGGAGCTGCCTATGGGGCCCCGAAGCGCTGTACTGGGTGGGTGAAAATGCCAAATCGGGTGTGGGGGACGCATGCGAGCGGTCCCACTGGGGGCTTCGGTGGAGCGGAGCTCCCTATGGGGCCACGAAGCGTGTCAGGGATGTCCGACACGGGTGTGGGGGACGCATGCGGGCGGTGGAGAGGAGGAGGGGGGGGGGAGGAGAAGAGAAAAGGAACGCGGGGACCGTCTCTTCAAAACCAGGACCCAACACCACAGGATGATTGGGAAAGAACCATCCGGAGCCTTCCTCAGGAAGGTTACCGTATTCCTGGATTTTTAATGTAGAATAGTAATAATAGTATTAAGAATAGCAGTAGTAATAATAATAATAGTAATAATAATAATAATAAGAAGAATGATGATGATGATGATGATAAACATATTAATAATAATACCAATAATAATACTAACAATAATAATAATAATACGAATAATAATAATAATATACATATATATATATAAACCTTCCCGTAACCTTCCTCAGGACGGTTGTTGGCAGGTTTTTGGGCCAACCCCTCCTGGAACCTTCCTGAGGAAGGTTTCCGGAAGGTGTTTTAACGTTTGTTTTTGGAAGGCGTTTGGCAGGTGTTTGGAACAACGTTTCTGAAACCTTCGTAAACTTTTCCTCAGGAAGGTTCCAGGATTCTTGGAACCTTCCAAAACACCGTCCTAAAACCTTCCCCCCGAAGGTTTCAGACCGTCCTAAAACCTTCCTCAGGAAGGTTCCAGGATTCCTGGGACCTCCCAGAAAAAAAAATCCTAAAACCTTCGTCAGGAAGATCCGAGGATTCTTGGGACCTCCCAAAAAAAAATTCCGAAAAACTTCCTCAATAAGTTTTTTGGAAGGTGTGTGGGCCAACCCTTCCTAGCTAGAACCTTCCGGAAGAAGGTTTTAGGAAGGCTTTTGGAAGGTTGTTGGAAGGTTTTTGGAAGGTTGTTTGGAAGGTTGTTGGAAGGTTGTTGGAAGTTTTTTTGGAAGGTTGTTGGGAGGTTGTTGGGAGGTTTTTGGAATGTATTTGGCGGTTTCGCTAAAGGCTGGAAGGTTTTAGGAAGGTGTTTGACAGTTTTTTGGAAGGTTATTTGGAAGGTTGTTTTAGAAGGTTGTTGGAAGGTTGTTGGAAAACCCTTCCTAAAACCTTCCTCGCCCCCCCCCCGGGAAAACCTTTCAAAAACCGTCCAACAAATCGTCCTCAGGAAGAATTCAGGAGGGGCTCGTCGGAACTCCCGCACCGGTCTCGTTTTTTTGTGTGTTCGTCTGCGATTACCCACGGGCTCCTCAGCCAGTGCCCCCGCCGTGCAGTGCCCGCGGCGAGCGGAGGCCTCCGACCGCTCCGAAGCGCAGGCGCCGCTCCGCCCACGGGGTCCGATGGGCAGATCTTCCACCACCGCTGCCATGCGGTGGGGGCGTTCGCTAAGGAACGTTCCCAGGAGGCTTCAGACCCTGGAGAGTTCCTTGACTGGTGAGGGCGGCGGTGGTATCCATCGCCAAGCCGCGGTTGAGGCTCCACCTGCCTCCAGCCCCTAGATTCCTCATCTAGCGGTTCCTTATCCAATGCTTTCGCCGTAGGCAGGACAGGAGAGAAGGGAGGATAGGGGAGGTCCTCCTCCTCCTCCTCCTCCTGCTCCTGCTCCTCCTCCTCCTCCTCCACCTCCTCCTGCTCCTCCTCCTCCGACTCCTCCTCCTTCTCCTCCTCCTCCCTGCCTCCCGCAGGCTACTGGCGCTCCTCCCTCCCTCCCTCCCTCCCTCCCTCCCCTCCCTCCACCTATGGTCGCGGTAGTGGACAATCGGCCCGTCAGGGTCGGCCCAGGGGGCGGCGATGCGCGCACCGAGGGTCTGCAGCGGTGGGCCCGGCCCCGCGGCCGCTGGCCACGGCAACTTCGCCCGTTGAGGAGCACGGGGCTGGCGAGCTGTGCGGGTTCTCCCTCGAGTGTCCCTGAGATCCTGGCGCTGCAGTTGTTTCACGACCTCGGAGGCCTAGAGGTTGACGCCAACACCAGCATCGGCGGTGTGCCTCCACCGCGAGGGCAGAGGATCACGGTTTCGGTGATGGTGGTAACATTCGTGCTGCCCAGGTGGCCGAAGTAGCAGCACCAACGCCAAAATCTAGGATCATCTTCCCCTGGTGGAGGCACCCCCCCATTTTGGTGTTGGTGCCCATGTTCAGGCCTCAGACAAAGGCAGTTTCGCCAAATCTCGGGCCCCAGGGACCCTCACAGATCGATCTGGCTCGAACAATGACGCAGAACGATGGTGTCTGGGGCTCCTGGTGCGATTTTACGATGTCGCATTATTCGGCAACGTCGGATCTCAGGGACGACCGTGCAGGGGGTCCTGTGAGCGGGGTCAATGGCTCGACGCCTGGCTGAGGGGGAGGGTGGCGGACAAGCAGCACAGGTCAGCAGCGGGAGCACGAACGGCTTGAGCCGGAGCCCTTCACCCCGCGGACTGGAGCCCCGAGAAAGCCACGCTCAGCTAAAGGGGCCCCTGCAGACCTTCCAGTTTTGAGCCCGGCATGTGATATCATTCGTGGGGAGCCAAGGCGCCTTGGCGCACGAGGCACGGTACAACACGAGCGTTTCTGCTGTCGGGGGCGCCTGCCACAGGGCGGCTGGAAAGCCGACGCCCCTGCGGTGGCACGTCGAGGCACAAGCGTCCCGGCCGACCTGGGGCAGACGCCCCCGATGGCAGAGCAGCTGGTTACACACCGCTGTTCGTCCGCTCAGCGCTGGAGCCGCCACGAATGCAAGTGCTATAGACCGTAGAAGAAAAAACGGCACAAACATAAACTTTTGGCGCTCCGCGCGGATTTATTGGATTCGCGCTGGGGCCCCCCGTCGGCGCCTCTGGCGCCCTCCCTGGCGCGCTTCCCGCGCCAGGGGGAGGGGCCCAGCGCAGATCCAAGAAGTTCGCGCGGAGCGCCAAAACTTTATCTTCGTGCCGCTCTTTTTTTTTTTCTCCCCGTGGAGCAGTGCCAAGGTGCCACTGACGGTGCAATTTTCTGTTGCTGCGAGCGCCTCCCAGCGGCGGCGCGCCGGGCCCCGCCCATCCGCGGCCTTCGCCTCGGGCTGCCTGGCCCGAGGTCTCCTCACAGCCTCGGGGGGGCGTCTGCCGCCGTGGGCGGCAACGGGCTGCGGGCACGAGCGAGGCGCTCCCGGCGTAGGTCTTGACGCCTGGTGTCCCACTCCTGTCAGGGGCGGCGATAGGGGGGGATAGGCATAGGGGGGGGGGGGAATGCATCGACCCCCAATCGCCCATTGGTCGCAGAGAGGGTCCCGATAGCCCCAACCTGCCCAGGAAGGTGCGGATTCCCTGATGGGGGCCCATCGCCGATCTATCGGCGATGTATCGCCGATTCCAGGTCGAGGCATCCCCCCCTGTGCCAGACCCCCGCCAATCATCCTTGCCCACCACCCTGTGTCAACTCAGAGGAGGGCCGTTCGAGACGCTGGCAGTTGGCCCTCGGGGGGAGGAGCCCTCGTCGCCACGGCGGGGCGCGGCACGCGGAGAAGCTGGTGCGTGTGGATCCCGGGAGCGGTCCGGTGATCAGTCTTGACCTCCCGGTGTCTCAAGGCGCCCTGCTCCGAGCAACGGCACGCGAACTCCAGGCACTGTCTGCTTGACGCACCGAAGCGAGGCAGGAGAAAGCATCGCACGCCAGCGCTGCTGCGTGATGCGATCGTTCGATTCCGCGCCGCTGCAGTCAACCCGCACAGTGAGGATGAGCAATTTTTCAAGGTCAATTACCCTTGCATCCTTACCCTACGGGCCATCCTTGGCCGCCTTCGCTGGCCGCGCCCCGCTCGAAAAGTGTCGACATGGCCTTTCAAGGCCCGTGCGTCCCTATCGCGCGTCCTTGTTATGCGAGGTGAATGTATTGACGTTGCTGATGATTGATGGTGATCACGGCGCCAAGACGGCCCCCATGGGGGCCCTCAACAAGGCCCAGTAGATCGCCAAAATGACACATCCGCAAGATCGCCAGAAGACGGCCCTGTATACCCCTACGACGACCCCAAGATAGTTCCAGATCGCTTAAGACGGCCCAGACCCAAGAGGCCCCGGAGATGCGCCCCGAGAGCGGCCCGAGCGAGCCGTCAGAGGGCACCGAAGAGGCACAAGTCACTGACGCTCTATAGGTTCCCGAAAGGATTCAACATGTCCGCGGTTCTCGAAGAAGAAACAACGCCATAAACATAAACTGTTGGCTCTCGGGGGGGCCCAGCGCGGAGCCAAGAAATCCGCGCGGAGCGCCAAACGTTTATGTTTATAGCGTTGTTTTTTCTTGTATGTTCGGTCCTCAGAGCGACCAATACGGCCCAGTGAGCCTATAATGTTTCCCGAAGATGTCCTCATAGCCCCCCAAACTGAAGGAGCGCTGTTGCCCACGATATCCCGGGCTGCGAACGACTCCCCAAAGAGGCACCCATACCCAGGGACCGAGGGAGCGCATTCTCCTTGCGGGGGCGCCCTAAGCTCAGTGCGAGCTCTTGGGCACGCTGTGCAGATTCTTGTAAAGAGCCGTCGTGTAATCTGATTTCACAGATGGTGCATCCACCGGACAGTATATTGAAACGAATTGCACTTACCCCAGTTGAGGTGGATTGAATTGAACTGGGGAGATGTGAATGTCACTCGTGAGCGCTGTGTCATCGGGAGACTTGTCAGTATCACTACAACATGGACAGATCGAACCCCAACCAGTATTCTGCCGTGTCAGCCCCCATTCGAAAAAGATGTAAAGAAGGCGGCGGCTGCAGAGCCGCACATCTGAATCCTTCTGTGCGTGCTGGCTCCCAGCTGCAGTTGCTCGGTGCTCCTCCTTTTTAGTTCCCATCGCACCGGGCCGCGCCGTTCTCTCCTACTGGTCTTCGTACGGGATTCAACCTGCTCCTGCTTTCCCATCGACCCCCCCGTCCTCCAGTTCATCCCACCCCCTCGGAAGCAGCCATTGGCTCAAACGGGATGATTCCCGGAGGCTGCGGTCGGCAACTGTGCGGGCATGGCCGTCTGGACAGCCGTACTGGGCCTCCTTAGCGTTGCTGGCTGGGGCCTGGGCAAGCTGTGCGGGGTCCTCGCTCACCGAGGGGGCTATGCAACGGCTGCAGAGGTGGGCTGCGGGCTGGGCCTGCTGTGGAAGTTCCTGGGCACCCTCCTCTACCCGGTCCTGAAGTCGTACCTGTCTCGCAGCCCGTCGCTCGGCTTCATCCACCTGGTGACGGTGCGGCGGACCGAGCTCGAGAGGTCTGCTCTTGACAAGATAGAGTCAGACAGGAAATCATGGAAGCACCTGTTCGTCTTGGATTTGAATGTATGTCGGCGAGTTGCGCCCCTAACCGCTCAACAGCGCCGAATGGCCCCCAAGCGTCCAGTAGCGCCGAACAGCGCTCACACAGTGCCCACCAAGAAACCCTCGCAAGAAACCCGGCCCTGAAGCCCGCAGGCGCCGATGCAAGTGGGGGTGGGGGGGGCCCAGGGCACCATGAACGCAGCAGTTCCTTCGACGGCCACGGGAACACACACCGCGCAGCGCGCGGAGCGAAGAAACCCAGGGTACCCTTCCGAAAAGCAGTCAGTTTCTTGATGCGCGCCCCCACTGTATGTCCGTTCTGCGCGCGACTGGGCGCGCTTCGGGGCGCAAGGGGGGCGACCAAACGTTTCCGTGATTTGCTGCCTGAGACAGACGGCGCCCTCCGCTCCAGCTTGCCGCTCCGCGTGGCCCGGGTCCACACCACCTGGCTGCAGCTCGCGGTCGGCCCGCTGGCCGGGCTCCGGCTCCGCGCCGGGGGCCTGCGGGTGGAGCTGGACACCAGGCAGCTGCAAGCAACCTTCGGCGGCGAGCGATGGGGGGAAATTAGAAGGAGAAGGCCTTCTCAGAGGGCGGCAGGACTTCTCAGACGTCCTCGCACCTTCTGAGAAGTTGTGTTTCCTGTCTCTGGGGAAAGCTTAGGAACTCTCAGAAGGCCGGGGGACTTCGAGCCTTCTGAAAAGCCCTTCTCCTTCTCATTTCCCCCCTCGCCCGCCGCCGACTTCGCCTCGGAGCGGGCTGGGGGTCTGGGGGTGGCCCAGCACTGGTTCGGGCCAGCAGGAAGGTTCGAGGTTCTGGGTTCGAAAGGCCTTTTTGCCCCTTTCGGTCTCCGGGGGCTGTGTTCGGCCCCGGTACCGTCAAAGATGGACCAGGTCACAGGTGCCAGGTGGACCCTGGGAGAGGTCCGGGGACCGATTTCGAATGTATTTGCCCGTATCCCCGCACTTTTCACCGATCGCTTCGGAGCCCATCCACTTCTGACCCCCCCGCCGCCTCCGACCTCCCACCCCTCCTCTTCCGCTGGTTCCGTCGGCGAGGCATGGGCTGTGCTTTCCTCAGGGGGTCCCAGAGTCTCGGCCCGAACAAAAGGGGGGGATAGGGAAAGGCGGGGTACGAAATCTGCTGCATGCAGCTGGTTTCGGCCCCGCCGCCCGGGCCCATTCCTCGCTACATAGGCGCCTCCCGGCGCCGGGAGGCGCTGGGAAAATCAGCTGCGTGCTCCGATTCTCTACCCTACCCTTTGCTATCCCCCTTTTCCGTTCCTCACCACCCACCAAACCACCCCAACCCAACCCGAAGGCCCAAATTTGCCCTCTATTTCAAGTGGGGGGAGGGTCGGGGAGCGTCGAAAAAACACGTATGGAACCCTTACCCCCCCCCAACCCGAGATTCGGGCCTTCGGGTTGGGTTGGGGTGGTCTGGTAGGTAGTCCGTTCCCCCCGAGGAGGAGGAGGAGGAGGAGGGGGAGGAGGAGGAGGAGGAGGAGGAGGGGGAGGAGGAGGCGGAGGAGGAGGAAGAGGAGGAGGAGGAGGAGGAGGAAGAGGAGGCCCCTTTTCCGTTCCCCCCGAGAGTCCTGCGTTCAGTATCGGGCGCCCCGCGTCTGCCTATCCGTGGCGGGGTCGGCGGAGGTCGTGGGGCATCCCTGGCGCGCCGTGGGGTCGAGGAGCGAAGGGGCGCTCGCCCGGGCGCCCAGCTCTGCGTGGGGCTGGCCGCGCAGCGCCGCCTCCTGTCCTCGGCCGGTGGTCCCTGCAGAGGAGGAGGAGGAGGAGGAGGAGGAGGAGGAGGAGGAGGAGGAGGTGAAGGAGGATGAGGAGGAGGAGGCGAGAGGAGGATGAGGAGGAGGAGGCGAGAGGAGGAGGAGGATGAGGAGGAGGAGGAGGAGGAGGAGGAGGAGGAGCCTAGAAACACCCTGCTTGCCTCCAGGGTGCCCTGGGTTTCTTGGACGTCGATGGCTTTGCTATGGAAAGCGTGACGTTCACACACCAAACAAATCTATGGACGCCTTGGGGTCTCAGGGTTGGGTTTCTTGGGGCAGGTTTCTCGTGGAGTGGCCTCCACTGTATCGTGATAGATCGAACAAGCCGCTGGACAGGTCCCACTGGAGCCAGGGGGAACTCCAGCGAGGACGGCACCGTCCAGGGGTCGGTGGCGCTTTGTCCATGTGCTCCGCAGGAGTGGGCTCCCCGGGAGGCGTGGGAGGCCGCAGCGCAGGACATCCGCGACGCAGAGCTGAACAGCTCCCGGGCCTTGGCGCAGGCGGGCATCGGCGTCGTGGAGAAGATCGGCGGCGAGCGAGGGGGGAGTGAGAAGGAGAAGGCCTTCTCAGAAGGTTTGGAAGTCCCGCGGCCTTCTGAGAGGGTTGTTTAAGCCTTCCCCGAAGACAGACAAAAACTTCTCAGAAGGCGCGAGGGCTTCTGAGAAGTCCCGCCGCTTTCTGAGAAGGCCGTCTCCTTCTCACGTCCCCTCCTCGCTCGCCGCCGAGAAGAGCCTGGCCGGCAAGGGGCCGCTCCCATCGGTTGTGGCGTGCATCGTCGAGTCTTTCATCCGCAGGGTCCGGGTTTCGGTGGACGACGTCGAGATCGTCATCCGCGGGCAGAAGGTCCCCGAGATCAGGGTCGCCGCGTCCGTGGACCTTCGGACGACGCACTGCCGCGTCATTGAGCGGATCCCCGCACACACGGGTCAGATTCGACCCCCCCCCCCATGACCCATCTCGATTTAAGTCTGGATCCTTCTACAGGAGGAATATTCAGAAATAGTCAAACAATAGTCTGGGGACGATGTTTTGACCATGTTTGCCAAGTGTTCCACATGTTCCGGTTATTTTTTATTTTTTCATCCAAGAACTTCTTGTATAGGGGACATGCCCGACCTAAATCTCGATTCGACCGATCCGACGATTCTCAAGACGAGTTTGGCCAGGCCGATCTCCGATTCGATTCCGACGTCCCAGCGGTCCGATGCGGCCATGTGTTTTCATGGGGCTGCTCTGGATCCTGGCGAAGCCGATAGCCGATTCCGATACGGCCTAACCCGACGCACGTTCCGATTCGATTCGATGTCCCCGTTGTTCGAGTAGGGAAGACTACAGCATTGATTTGTCCCGAACTTGATTTCCTCGTCGAATGTATAAGAATATACCTAGCACGTTCGTGGATCTGCGGACATTCTGCCGAATGTTCGTCGATTCGACGAGAATTCCAATTTTGGGGTAATCCAATTCTGTGGCCGATGTCCTACTCGAGTTGTCGATGCCCACCGGTTCTGCCCTCCCCCGCCCACCCCGCCCTCGCCACCCCTGGCAGAGGAGCGAACAGAGGCAGGGAAGGGCTGACCATGGCCGAGCATAAAGCAGAAACTGCTGGAGGTCCGCGCGGACCTCGGGTAACACACATATATATATATATATATAGATGTATGTAGGTCTGTATATGTGTGTACGTGTATGTGTGTGCGTGTATGTATGTATGCATGTGTGTATGTACATGTGTGTACGTGCGTACGTATGTATGTGTGTATGCCGATGTGCATGCATATATATATATACACATATACATATATTTGTGTGTATGGATTTATGTATTTGTATACGTGTGTATGTGTGTACATATGCGTGTGTGTGTGTATGTAAATGTGTATGTGTATATGCATGCAGGAATGTGTGTATGTGTATGTAGGTATGCATTTAAGTATGTATGTATGGGTGTATGCGTGTATGTATGTATGTATGTATGGGTGGATGCGTGCATGCCGACATGTATATGTGTGTCTGTCTGTATGTCGGTGTGGATGTATGTATGAGTGTACCTATGTATGTATGTATTCGCGTGTAGGTATGTAGTATGTGTATATATATGGCTATCGATATGTATGTATGTATGTGTGTATGTGTGCGTATGGGTGTGTGTGTGTGCATGCGTTCATGCCTGTATGTATGTAGTATGCATGTTTGTGTGTCTGGATGTGTGCAGGTATGCGTATTCGTATGCAAGTACGAAGGCACGCATGCGTTCATGTATGCATGTATGTATGGGTGTGTATGTGTGTGGGTGTCTGTATGTGTGTATGTACGCATGTGTTTATGTGTGTATGCAAATCTGGATGCATGATTGTCAAGTTGTGTACGTATGCACGTATGTGTGTCTCTATGTATGTGCATGTATGGATGTATGCATGTGTGTATGTATGTGTCTATGAATACATGTATGCATGTGTGCATGTGTCTGTGAGTATGTATGTATGTATGTGTGTATGTACGTGCGTGCATGTACGTATGTATTCGTTGCTGCATGTATGTGCACGTGTATGTATGTATGTCTGTGTGTACGTGCGTATGTATGTATGCGTGTATGTATGTGCGTTTGTATGTTTGGACCGATGTATGTATGTGAATATGTATGTATGTAGGTGCTTATGAGTGCATGTGTATATGCATGCATGCATACACATGCGTATGTACGGTTGTGCGTGTGTATGTACGTATGTATGCGTGTAGTGTGTGTGTGTGTATACGTATGTACGCATGTATGCATGCATGTGTGGATGTATGCATGCATGTGTATGTATGTGCGTGACTGTACGACTGTATAGGTCTATGTATGTAGGTTCGGGTGTATATGTTCGTGCATGTATGGATGCATGCATACATGCATGTATGGATGCATTCGTGTCTGTATGCGTGCGTGTACGTGTGTATTTGTTTATGTATGTATGTGTGTATGTATGTGTGTACGTAAGAATGTAGGTGCGTTTAGTCATGTACTGTTTCATGCATACATGTATGCATGTATGTGTATATGTTCTTGTGTGTATGTGTATGCATGTATACGTGTATGTATGTGTGTCGTTATGTATGTGTGCAAGTGTGTGTATGTATGTAGGCATGCGCATGCATGCATACATGACATGGATGTATGACTGGGGCTAAGTATGCACGGATACATGTGTGTATGTGTATGTTGACATATCCATGCAAGTGGTTAGGTCTGTATGTATGCATGTTTGCATGGTTGCATGCATGTGTATGGGCGTACCTTCTCCTACAGTCAGTGATGCATGGTGTATGCATGTATGTATGTACGTGTGCCTGTATGTATGTATGTGCGTACGTGTGTTCATGCATGTCTGCATGCATGTATGCATGCATGAATGAATGCCTGTATGTATGTATGCATGCGTACCTGTGTGTATGTGTGTACAAGGGTATGTACGTATGTATGTATGGAATCGTTTATGCATGTACGTGTGTGCGGATATATGTATGTACACATGCATGTGTGCATGTATGTATACATGTTTGTACGTCTGTATGTCTGCGTGTGCGTCGAAGGGTGCCTGCAGACAGGCATGCATGTATGTGTGTACGTATGTATGTCTGGTCGTGTGTGCCTGGATGGGTGTACGTTTTTATGTATGTATGTATGAATAGATTGAGGCATGGATTCAATAATGGTTGCATGCCTGTATGTATGTATGTGTATGTATGCATGTATGTGGATGCATGCGTGTATGTATGTATGTGTATGCATGCAAATATGCATGTACGTATGTATGTATCGATTTACGTATACGCAGGTGTGTATGTATGGAGCTATGTTTGAATGTGTGTGCGCATGTGCGTATGAATGAATGTGTGCATGTAAACATCTGTGTACAAATATGGATGCATGTATATACATATTGGTGTGCATGGATGTATGTATGTACGAATGTATGACTGCATGTGCGTATGTACGTGTTGATGCATGTATGCATGTATGTGTGTATGTATGAATTTGTAGATATGTATGTAGGTATGGACGTATATGTCTGTGTATGGACCTGCACGTATGTAGGCTTGCGTGCATGATTGTGTGTAGTCATGTGTGTATGTATGTAGGCGTGTATGTATGTACATATGTATGGATTCATGGGTGGATGCATCTATGTCTGTCTGCATATATGCATATCTGTATGTATCTATTGACGGGTGTGTATGTGTGTATGTATGGATGTGTGCACGTTTGTGTGTATGTATGTGTATGCATGTGTGGATGCATGGATGCATGCATGTTTGTATGTATGTGTGCGTGTGTGTGTCTGTGCGTAAGTCTGATTGCATGTCTGGCTCTGGCTGCATGTGTGTACGTATGAATGTGTATGTATGTATCCTGTGTGTACGCGTGTCGGCATGTATGTCTGCATGTGTGTGCGCCTGGTTGTTCGTATCTATGTGATTATGTATGCACCCATGTATGCAAGGATATATGCATGGATGCATGTTTGGATCTATGCATGTGTGTATGTATGTATGTGTGTATGGATGCATGTATGTGTATGCGTGTATGCATACATGCATTATACGCATGTATGTATGTGTGCATGGATGTGTGTAATTATGGAGGTAGGTAGTTGGGTAGGCTGGTGTGTATGTATGTATATATATATATGTATGAAGGTGTTGATTAATGTATGTGGTTGCATCAATGTACATACTCATGTATGCATGTACGAATGGATGTAATTCTGCATGTCTATATACATGTATTGTGTATGTATGTATGGATGGATGTATGTCTGTATGTATGTATGGATGGTTGTATGCATTTATGTATGTATGTATGTACGTACGTAAGTATGTATGTATGCATGTATGTATGTATGCATGTATGTGTGCAGTCGCATGTGTAGATTGAAATCTGCATCATTTCAACCAAGATTATGTAAACCAACACGCAGTCGCTTCTTCTCCTTATGTCAGCCTCCCTGCTGCCACGGCCTGCCGCGAGGAGGGGTGCGGCGGCGCGGGCGCGGCTGCGGCTGAGCGCGTCGGTGGGTGGCGGGGCCCTGCTGCCTGGGCTGGAGGTCGAGCTTCAGCGGCTGGAGCTGCCCCGCGTGCTGCAGACGCTGCTGGCGCTCCGCCTCGGAGGAGGGCAGACGTGCCCATACCACTACCCTTCCCTCGTGCTTCCCTCTTTGGGCCTCCTGGGAGGCGGCCCTCGTTGCCACCGCCCGATTCGCCTCGAGATCCTGGTCGGAACGAGTCCTGGGAGAGGTCCTGGGAGCAGCGGCATGGGTACTTCTTGCTTTCCCCACAGCCGAGGCCAACATTCACCGAGCGCGTTCCGCTGCTCGCAACGTGCCCACTCGCAGACGTCCGACAAAAAAACGTACCTCCCTCTATGCAGTGGATCGTAGATCCCCCGCGGCGGATGCGGGCCATTTGCGAGTAGTTACTTCGCGAGTAGTGGAAACGCGCTCTTCTAAACATGCGCGACGTAGGACAGAGGGGTCGTGTTCACCGACATTTGCGCGCAAGCTTTCCGCGCAAGTTTGCGCGCAGGCGCCCTTGCTCCCAATGTGACGTGCCTCACTGGTGGCCCCAGCAAGCCGCGGCGCGAGGTCGCTACAATGGAGACCCGTGCCAAGAAACACCCGGCCTGCCTCCAGGGTGCCCTGGGTTTCTTGGGTTTCGAGGGTTCTGCGGTGGAAGAAAAGACGCTCCCACACCAAAAATCCATGAACCTCCTGGGGTCTCAGGCTTGGGTTTCTTGTGGAAGGTTTCTTGTGGAGTGGCCCCTGCTGTGGTCCAGGGTTTGGGTTCGGGGTCCTGGAGGCCTCCGAGAGGCCCCCCGCCCTCGTTGCAGAAGGCGCGGGGAGCACCCTGCTTGAGAAGTCAGGAGACACACAGACACAATTCATCGTCGACTCAGGACAATATGGGAAAATATAGGGAATTGGGGGGAAGACGAAAACCTATCAAGTATGGGAAACTATAAGGAAGCTCGGGATTTGTGTGTATTCATTTGTGTGTCCCAGGGCCCCCCTAAGAAGGCCGCCCCTCCCCTAAGAGGAAATCAGATCTCAAAATCCTGGCCCACCTGGTCGCCGCCCAGGCGCCCAAGCCCCTTCCGGCGAAGAAGGTGAGCGCCGAGCTGCTCGTCAAGCGCATCGAGCTGGAGGTTCGGCCCCACGTAGTCAGCGCGCTGATGCAGGTCTCCCACATATTCTCGCAATTCTCGGAGTGGAGGGAGGCGATGGCGGAGGAGGTCCGTGGCACAGCTCTGCCCCTGAAGCCGGGCGAGAAGGAGGAGTACGAGAAGGCCCTCTCAGGCGAGCGGGGTGGGGGGAGCGGGAGCGGGAGGAGATTACGCGGGGGCCTTTTCGGGCGAGAGGGGCAGGGGGAGGAGCTTACAAGTTTTAGCCCTGACCCCCCAGCGTCCCTGGAGGCTTCCAGTCGCTCCCTTGGTCCCGACATGCGCAGCAGCAGCAGCAGCACCGTCTGTTGTATGAAGACGATTCGCCCTTCGTCGCTCGCGTGCAACTCCGACATGTACACCCCGAGCCCTCGACGCCCGCCTTTTCCGTCTTTATAGAACGTGCCCGTTGGGGGGGGGGCGTCGTCCTGTCCATCCTGCCAGCTCCTGGGCAGGCCCCGACAGGAACACACACACAACCGGGTCGGGCGGGCGGACTCCCACGGGCAGGACGGGCGGGCGACCCTGACGGGCGGGTCGGCCGCAGCGGTCCCTGACGGCGGGACGGGGCGGGCGGGGCATCAGGGCGGGCGGGCGGGCTTCCAAGCAGAGGAGCTGGCGGACCTTACCACGCAGGGCGGGCGGGCGGGACATTGCAGCGGGCGGGCCGGGGGTCCGGAAGGGCGGAACTTGGCGGTCGGACCCCAACGGGCGGGGGTCGGGCTGGCGGACCCAATCGGGCAAGTCGGGCAAGTGGGGCATCAGAGCGCGATGCGTTGATGAATGTCAGAGAAGTGTCGGGCGCGAGCGCGCTTTTCCTGAGTAAGTTGTGAGGAAGTCATGGGCGAGATAGCCATGCCTGAGCGGCGAGAGCACAATCCTAGATGACATAGAAATGAAGTCCCAAGCGAGAGCGCGATTCCTGAGCAGCAACAGCGCGATTCCTGAATAACTTCGCAGGAAGTCCCAGCTGAGAGTGCGATTCTGGAGGACATGGCGAGGAATTCCCGAGCGAGTGCGTGTTTCTTTAATGCATTGCTCAGAGAACTAGGCAGGGGCACGAAATCGCAGTTCTGAGCCCACACGATTTCTTCTATGAGAAATGAGGTGCGAGCGTCGAGCGCCCTCTGCGTGCTTCCTGGGCGCGTCCGGGAGCCTCATCTCCGAGGGGCCTCTTGGGGGCCTCGCGTTGGCAGTCTTACGGCGTTCCTGGCCCGTCTGACGCCGTCTGAAGCTGCCTTGGGAGCCTCTCTGGGCCATCTCGGGGCCCTCCTGGGGCGCTTCAGGGTCGCACTGACGGCCATCTTGGGCGTCTTGGAGGCCTCTTGGGTCGTCCTGGAGCCTTTGGGGAGCCGTCTTGGGGACCTCTCGAGCCGTCCTGAAGCCAGCGTGGAGGCTTCTTGGGCGATCTTGGGACAATCTTGGGGGCCGTCTTTGGCCGTCGGGAAGCCGGCTGGAAGCAAATGCCAAAGTCCGTTGAACAAGTTCCAACAATCAGAAGCGTAATTACGGAAAACGCTGGGGAATATGCTAAAAAGTGATGGCCCGTCGCCACGCTCGAGGATCCGTCATCGAGGGCCGAGGTTGTCGGCATTCATTGCGTTTGTTTGCCCGCAGCGGGCCTGGAGACCTCTGGAGATCTCAGGGGGGCCCCGGGGGACCCCCGCGGTGACCCTTGGAAGTGGCCCAGGATCGAGCCCACCTCGGCGGCCGGACGATCGAGCCCACTCGGCCGCCCACTCGGGCCTCCAGGCCGGCAGGACGTCTCCGGCTGGGAGCAGCGGATGAGCGCCCAGGAGATCTTGTGCAGCCACTGCGAGGCGAAGCGCTGGCCCGTGCCCGAGGACTTCTCCTTCCTCTCTGCTCTGTCCTGTGGCCTCGTCCCCCCTCCTCTTCCCACTTCTCCCCGAGGTCCTCCTCTCGGCCCTCCTTCGCCCTCCTGCCGCGTGTGGCGCGCGCACATCGCCAAGCCCCGCGGCGAATAGCAGATTCCTCCCGCCTCCCTCCCCCCGCCTGCATACTTCACCCATCCTTCCCTCACCCTCAGCACACATCCTCCACCATCTCCCCTCTATCTTGATAGTCCGTCGTGTCTTCTCCTCCTGCTATTCTGTCTCACCCTGCCAGATGTTTTCTCCTCCCCCTCTGTTTCCAGCTCCGTCCCGTAGTATAATCCCAAGCTTATATTCGAGTCCTTCACAATCCTTTAGAACATCCTACGCGCTAGAAGTACCCCTTTCCTCCTCCTCCTTCTGCTCCTCTTCTCGTCCTTCTTTCCTCCTTCTCAACCTCCCGTTGTCTCCGCACCCCCGTTCCTCATCCCTCCTTTGTCGTCTGCCCCTTTCTTCTTCCTCCTCCCGCTTCTCTCGTTCTCCTCCCCCTCTTTCCCTCTCCTCCTCCTTCTCCTCGTCCTCGTACTCCTCCTCCTCCTCTTCCTCCTCCTCCTCGTCCATGCATTCCTCCTCCTCCTCTTCCTCCTCTTCCTTTCGTGCCCTCCTCTTCCC
>CAUYUJ010020926.1:447806-457806 GCA_963575745.1 Prorocentrum cordatum | reverse complement strand
CTTGAAGAAGCTTGACGTGTCTGCTGAGCACGAGCAGAGGGACACGACACTTCTCTGCAACGTCGACATGCCAGGATTGTCATTAAGGCTCGCCGATTCGCAGCATGCCAGCGCCATGGCACGCATTCGCATCGACGTTCACCACCTCACCCTGAGCGGGGGCGTGCAGACCTCAGCGAACATGGACACTCTGAAGTTCCAGGGCCTTTCAGGCAACTTCTCCATGAGAGCGGGGTACTGGAACCAGCAGCACCGACTCGTGGAGCCTTTCGTCGAGCCGTGGAGTTTAAAGTTTGAGGCCGACGGCAACTGCGCAAGGGTCCTGGCCGATCATCACATGGTGATCAACGTGACGCCGCCACTGCTCCAGGCCCTCTGCGTAGCAGCCTCGTCGCTCGAGGCTGCAGAGGTGCCCTCTACAGCAGGCGCGGTGCCCGCA
The DNA here is from genome assembly GCA_963575745.1 of Prorocentrum cordatum. Lineage (NCBI taxonomy): Eukaryota > Dinophyceae > Prorocentrales > Prorocentraceae > Prorocentrum > Prorocentrum cordatum. Next base: position 457,367 of record CAUYUJ010020926.1, on the reverse strand, counting down.
GAAGAGGACGTGAGGCCGGTGGTTGCCTACGTGCTCAACCGCACTTTTCTGGACGTGAATGTGTCGGCGCACGGTCCACACGGCGCCGGCAAGACTGTACGCATCGAGCGCGCTTGTTTTGACCAGCGGGTTGCCGTCGAGATTGAGCGCGAGCGGGGCACGTCTATCCACCGTCTGGAGTCTGGCGGGGAACAGAAATTGTGGACGCTGACTTTGGAGGGAGCCGATCCCCTCAACCCGTGGCAGCTCGACGGGGAGATCACCTTCTCGGTCACGGGGAGGACAACTTTCCGGGACGTGTCACGCAAGCGACTAATCGTAGTGGACGTCAGTGTAGATGTCCGGAGTCGTGCCCCAATCGTGACTTTGTCAGGCATATGCAGGTTGCAGAACACAACAGGCAGGACCCTTGTCATGAGCGATCCAGAGAAGGCGTTTGCGATAAAGGTTAACCCTGGCGAGTCCCGGGAAGCAGGAGTGGGTGGTGGTTTCGAAGTCACGCTTTTCAATTTCGAGAGCTCCGAAGTCAGCATTCCAATAGTAACGGCGGTCATGCCAGCAGACGAGGAGGAGATACAAGAGGATACGAAGCAGTGGTGCGGGGAAGCGAGCGGGCTGCAGCGAGTAGACTGCAGCGTGGTTGGAGGGGGGTACAAGTTTCTCCTGCTTCAGCAGAGGAAGCTGGTAGGCGACAGTCCAGCGAATGACAGAACTTTGCTCTGCGTGCCGATGCTGCGCGTCCTCAACGGCCTGCCGTGCGAGATCAAGATCCTCCGCGGCGCCGCGCGCAGGGCACCCGAGGGTGAGCAGCGGCCTTGGCTCCGCCACTTCGCCGCCCGACGGGGGACGCCGGACGTGCCGGAGAGGAGCCAGAGCGCAGAGGTCTTGACGGTAGCCTCGGGTGAGACACGCGGGTGTGGCGACATTGATCCTTCGCAGCCAATATTCCTGCATGTCGATGCTCTGTCCTTCTCCTACACCGCCGTGATCCCGAAGGACGCCATCCACAGCCCCCACGCCGTGAGGCAGGCGAGCAGGGCCAGGATCAGGAGGGGAAAGCACACAGACACAAACCATCGTCGATTCCCACGAGGATGTATGAGCATATGGGAAGCGGGGGGGGGAAGACGAAAATCATGACAACTATGAGAAGATATGGGGAATCCTGTGTGTGTTTATGTGTGTGTGTGTCCTTGGGCCCCTTTTCACAGGAAGCAGTCCCGGGCTGCCCTGACCTCGGACGAGGCGGGCGCCCCCCGCCTCGAGATCGAGCTGGGCTGGGAGGGCTTCGGCGCCATGGTCACCGTCTACGCCAGGCACGTTGGCTGCAGCTCCTGGGAGGTTGATTTCTCAGAGAAGGAAAAGGTACCTATACCTCTACCCTTCCCTCGGTTTCCCCTTTTTGGGCCTCCTAGGAGGTCCTCGTCGCCACCGCTGGATTCGCCTCGAAATGCTGGTCAGCACGCGCCCCAGGAGAGGTCAGGGGAGTAGCGGTATTGGTACCTTCCGTTTTCCCCAAAGTCAGGATCGGCGCCTGGTCGGAGACGGGCATCATTCCTCTCAATCTGGCCCAGTCCCGCTTAATCTGGCTCAATCCTGGGCTTTGTCCGGCTCGAGGGCGTGATACCCTTGCTTTTCCGAAGACCTCCCAACAGTTGCCTCCTAAAGGCACTGGGTCCTCAACAAGACTGGGTGGGCGATGGAGGTGCACTCGGGCCCGGAGGTACCCAAGGACCGGGGGCGTCCAATAGGGGGACGAGGTTTAGCAGGGCGACTATATTGCCAGCGCCATGATATCTCCCCGATTTCAGCGCCCGCTCTTCTTCTGTCAACCCAGATATGCGGTGCCTCTATTTTTCACTGCGGCGCCCCCAGGAGTCCAAACCCTTCCCCCAGGGGCGTGTTTTTTTGGTTTCCGGTCGTTTTCGATTGCCCTTGGGCTTGGCGAGGGCACCCCGAGGACGAAGACGACCAAAACACTTCCCGTTGCGTGATTATTTGAAATGGCGCGAGGACGCTTCTAAACCCCGGTTGTTCGCGCACACGTCTCGGGACATGATGCGCCAACCACCCTTCCTCAGGCCTCCCAAATTCGATACGAGCAAACGGGGTCGGAGGATCCCGCCGCATCGCTGATGCTTCCAGCTCGATGCGGCTCGATGTGGAGCTCGATGATCTCCACGCCGATGTTGCCGATGCAACGCCGACGTCGCGGATGCGTCACCGCAGCGTAGGCGATGCATCGTCGATGCGGCGCGATCCTCCGACCTCATTTGCTCCGATACCATTTGGGGCGCCTTCATCTTCTCCTTTGAAGACGTTGCCTGGCCCCCCCCCCTCGTCCGCGCACATGCGGCCTGCCATGATGCGCCCCCCCCCTGGCTTGCAGGTTCCATCTCGATCCGATCGATCCGCTTCGATATCGATGCTGGACGGCCCGATCCGATTCGATGCCGATGTGTCCAGCGATCCGGTGCTGCCCGATGCCTGCCTGGCGCTGCTGTGCATGCATCCGGGCGCGGCCGAGCCGGTTCGATTCCAGCTCCGTGGCGATGCGGCCCGATCCGACGCACATTCCAATGCGACGCGATCAACACATTCGATGCTGACTGATCATGCCATGATGTGCTAGCCACCCCACCTCTTTGCCACCCCTTCCCAGACCCCCGACGTCATGATTTTTGTTGTCAGAACGTCGACCCCCAAAGTCTCGACCCAGTCCCTTGGGACCGGTTTTTCACCCCGAGTCGGTTTTGACGGTCCCGAGGCTGGTCAGGGCCCCCAGGGGCCAAAATTGAATTTGTAAGGTACAATTTCCGGATATCAGGGCGCCACAAGGGCGTGGAAAGGCTTGTCGAAGAACCCTGGAAGGACCTGGAGAGAGCCTCCGAAGGACCTTCTGGAGAGCTTCTGGGCACACGTAGCGACGTAGTGGAAAACGCTTAGTGGAAACAGCAACCTCAAGCAAGCCGCTCCAGGGATTTTCACGGACACCGGAACGACCTCCGGGGCTATCCGGCAGCTCCGGCTTCTTAATTTGCAACCCTTTTAGCTCTCTGCGAGCTATCCATGAAAAAGAACCAGCCGTCATGGTTGCCTCATGACCTGAAGGGGGGTGCAGGTGCGTCGCCATGATGGGCGACGGCGGATCCCGAGGCACACGGCCCCGAGGCCTTTCCCCGTTCTCGGGCTCCCGCGGGGCCCTCCACGGGTCCCATGGGGCCGCCAGACAGCGATTAAGGAATGAAAAGTCGTCCTGGGGGGAGGCCCCCCAGGGTCCAGGGCCCCTTTCCCACAGGACCCGTTTCCCCCCATGCTCTTGGCCCCGCTCGGACGTATGCACTTTCCTCGGCGAGAACCATAAAAGCTCGGCCAGGACAATCGAGGAGCCTCCTGGCTCGTCTGGCGAGGAAAGACGCACGCGCGAAACCGACAAAGGCACGGGGAAGGGACGTCCGAGCGATGGCAAGCGTGCTGAGCGCGCGGCCCGCCCCGGCCAGGTCGGCCGCCTGCCGGAGCAGATCAACCTCGACCTCGGCCAGGAAATGATGGGCCGGTGGGGGAAGGATGAGGGGGGGGAGGAGGAATGAGAGGAGGAGGAGGAGGAGGAGGAGGAGGAGGAGGAGGACCTCCCCCCCGCTCCTACTTAAAGTGGTGGTGGCGGTGGAAAACGAGCCCCCCAGGAGAGCATGGCGCCCGCTCCCCTGGCGGGCGCGCCCTGGTCCGCCGCCCTCGGCGCCGCGCCGCCGGCGGTGGCTTGCACTGGGCCCGACGCGCCGCGGGTCGGGCGAAAGTCGGCGGCGCGTCGGACAAGAGTCGCAACCGATGCCAGAGTCGGTCGCGACGAGTCGCGCCCGATGTCGAAGCACATCGGTCGCGACCGATGTCCAAGTTTGAAGCAAGATCGGTAGCGACCGATCTCGTCGGTCACGACTGGGAAGTTCCAGTATCCAGTGATCAGGATAGGTGGAGGGGGGAAGGCTTCTTAGAAGCACCCCTGCTTCTTAGAAGGCGCGGGCCTTGTCTCCTTGTCTGCAGATGCAAGGCACGCGCCTTCTGAGAAGCAGCCTCCTTCTACTTAAGAAGCCTTCCCCCCACACCCTACCCCCCTGTGCGCGCCGCCAACGTCAAGCAGATGCGAAGCGTCCTCGTCGTCACCCAAACATACTCATACTGCGTGTGCGTCGCTCCCAAAAGAGCGACGCGCGCGCCGAGACATCTTATAGCATCTGCTCCGCGGCGGGCGCTGTTGGGCTGCATCGCTCGAGGAACGGTACGCTATAAGATGGTTGTACTAGATGTGCGTGTCGGACGCACGCCTCCGAGGAGGACACAGAGTACCAGTACCCTTCCCTCGCCATCGCCCCTCACCAGCAGCCGCGGGGTCCCCAGCAGCCGCCCACACTCGCGCAAGCCGCGCAATCTTCCTGCCCGCAGGGCCCCAGCCATCTGCCTCCAGGCTCCCAGCTTTTCGCAAGTTTTTCGTCCGAGCGGCCGTCGGTGCGAGCCCAATAGGGCACCCCAAGCGCTGAATGCGAGGCGATGGCAGTAGCTTGCGCGCCCGGCGGTGTCCTCAAGGGGCCCACACCCTTCAGGCCGCGCACCAAAGGTCACTCTTGCCAAGGGCCGCTCTTGCGCGTAGCCGAGAGATGAGAGGGGAATCAGCCCAAAATGGGTTGGGACGAGATCGGTTGCGCGCATCTGGTTTCGGCCCCGCTGCTAGGCGCCTTTCCCCTGGAGCGAGTTGTCTGCATTCTGGCAAGCTTACTAGCATGGCATTTCTGCCCCCCCCCCCCCCGCGCGGCCTTTTCGAACAGCGCTGGACTGAAAAGGCATGCCCTCTTCCTGCAATTTCATTCGCCGGACTCTGAGGGCGAAGGGTCTCCTACACGGCTCCAGGAGGCAGCCGGCGTCAGGAGGCGCCAGGAGAACCGGCTGCGTGAGCTGACTTTGCACCCCGGCCATCGCGATTGTTGACAAGCCCCCAAGCGAGTCATTTTTGGTACGCCCCCGGCGCCCGGCGAGGGCCCCCCGAGGCCGAAAATTTGGAAAGGTCCGTCGTGACTTCTGACGTTTTCGCGGAAGCTGCTTCGCCTCCTCCCCACACCCTTTTCGGTTTTCGGTTGCAAGTCATGGGAGACTTGTGTACTTTCGTAGTTCCGTCTGTGGGTGCACTAGCGTCGACTAGCGTCTGGTGGTTGATGAGACCGCGCTGATTTAGCGCCGACTAGCGGCGATCTAGTGTCGATTAGCGTCCATCAACGTCGACCGGCGTCGATTCGCAAGAACCAACGCAATGCGCAAGAGGGAGGCCCCCAGGAGTTGTCACCGAAGCCTCTCTTTGATGCCCCCCTTTCATCGTCCGACCCGACCGCTGCAGGCTGGCCCCGACGTCGCCTTCCTGCGGGCGCCCGACCACAAATTCCGGCTTCGGCTGCGCGGCCGCCCGCGCGTGTCGAGGTCTACGGGTCCAGCCCGGAAGTGGCCCTCTGCAGCGGAGGCCCCGAAGACTCGGGGAATGCTCGGCCAGGCGAAGCTGAGGCCTGGCGAAGCTCGGCCAGGCTGAACTCGGCCAGGCTGGACTCGGCCCGAGCCGGGTTCAGCTTGGTCGAGAACAGCCTGGCCGAGGTCAGCTGGCCGAGCTTCGCCTGGCCACGCTTCGCCTGGCCGACTTCAGTTGCTGCCCGAAGCGCTGCGGTGAGAGACAGCGCGGTGACCTCGCCAACACCAACCAAAAACCTGACCGCACGATCCGTCACCGCAGAGCTTTGGGGCCGCAGAGGCCCCGGTCGCCAGCGACATCCTCGCCCACTGACTAACCACGCGGTGTGGTCACCGCGCCGTTTGGAGTCCCCCGAGGTCCTGGCCCAGGGTGTGTCCCCAGCTCTTCCGTCACTTGGGCCTCGACGAGGCCCAGGGGACCCAAGGGGCTCTAATGCACCCGTCACGACGTGATCGACACAGAAGGAATGGGTTCGAGTGTGCGGACGTTTGCGCGTAAGCTGCCCACGTAAGGTCGCGCGCAAGCGCCCTCCTCTCCCATGTAGCGTGCCGCGCTGGCGCCACGCATAAGCCACCGCGTTAGGTCGCTAAGTAATCTCGCGCAAGTCCCCATTCCCTACGACGACGACGACGCCGACGACGACGCCGACGACGACGACGACGACATCGTCGTCGTCGTCGGCGTCCTCCTTCTCCTCCTCTTCGTCGCTCACATTTGGAGAACCTTTTTTGGCAACGCCCGAGAGGTGGGCCTGGGACTCGCACGCCGAGGGCGCGGAGCTGCGGCACTGGATCCCTGGCGCCACAGCCCCGGCGCTGGCCCCGCCGGCGAGCAACGGCGATCGGGCGGGGCAGATTCGAAACGTTCCTGAGGCGGCCTCGGCTTCGAGGGTCGAAGGAGTTTGGCATCGCTTCCTCGGCGGAAGGCGGCGGGAGGCGGCAGAAGAACGGCGGAAGGTCGGCGGAAGTAAGACAGGGGCGCCGCTCCGCTGGCGGAACGCTGGCGGAAGGTCGGCGGAAGGTGATGGAAGTAAAAGATGCGCCTCCCCCCAAGAGGCCAGGTGTTGTGGAATCGGCCACTAGGATCACCACTAGGGTTGCGAAGGGAACAGGGGGGCCCTAAGTAGATGCCAAGGTGGCTTGTATCTGGCCTAAGCTAGCTTCTATCGCAAAGCCAGACGCTCCATAACCATGAACTTTCGGAGGTTCTCGCGGACCTCCAGAAGTGTTCTTGTTCTTGTTCTTCTGCTACGAGTGCTCGCAAGTGCCAGAAGCGGCTTACGGGTAGGGGGGGGTCCGGACTGAGTGAGCGGAGCCCACTGAGCAGCGCTACCCTTTAAGCCATTGAGCACACGAGCAACGTGTAATGTTAGGTTAGGGCAGACATAACCCACCTTGGCATCCACTCTTTCCGTAGCAACACCAGCGGTCATCCCAATAGGACATGGGCAACTAATTGATTCCAGAGCGTTCCGGAACGCTCCTAGAGCTTACCCGAACGCTCTGAGAAGGCCGCAGCGCCCGATACATCTTCAAGAGTCCGCCAGATCTCAGAGATGCCCGCTTTGTCCTGGTCCGATCTTGTCCTTGTCCTGGCTTCGTCTCAGGCGACGGCGGCGGCCCCCCAGACGTCATGATTTCTGTCAGAATGTCGACCCCCAAAGGTCTCGACCCATTCCCCCGTACAAGTTTTTCGTCCTGAGTAGTTGTTTGACGGTCCCGAGGCCCGTTAATGGTGACCAGAGGCTGAAGATAGCAACAAAATGATCCGTCATGATTTGTTGAGCACAGAGTGGCTCACTGATCATTGGATGCTGGAGCTTCACAGTCGCGACCGGCGAGGTCGGTCGCTGACAATTTTGCTGCAAACGACGGTATCGGTCGCGATCGGTCGCGATCGACCTGGAGTGCTGATCGGTCGCTTCCGACCGCGACCGAAAAATCCAGAAGCCAATCATTTGCGATGGTAGTGGCCCCCACTGGGGGAACGAAGAATGACAAACATAAAAACTCTGAGGTCCACGCGAATTTCTCGGATCGGCGCTGGACCCCCCTCCCTGGCGCGCTCCGCGCGCCAGGGGCGGCGCCGGAGGCGCCGCCACGGGGGTCCAGCGCGGATCCGATAAATCCGCGGGGACCTCCGAAAGTTATGTTTATGTCATCCTTCGTTCCCTCCTACCCACTGCTCCAAAAGGCGAGGGCTGGCCCCCGGCCTGGGAGTCAGGCTGGTCGCAGACGCTGGAGAGCTCATCGGTCGCTTCCGATCGCCACCGAAAAATCCGGAAGCCAATCATCTGGGATGGTGGTGACCTCCACTGCCCTTAAGTCGGGCATGTCCCCCTGCAGGAGGAATATTCAATTATAGTCCAAAAAATGATGGGGACGATGTTTTGATCATATGTATATATATATATATATATATATATATATGGACAGCCCCCCCAGCACCCATTCTTCGTCTTGTTTCTTTACACGTTGTCTTTCGCATCCCTTCCTCCGCTCCCCTTTTTGTTCTCTGTCCCGTTGTCCTCCGTCCTCCTTGCCGTCCTCTCTCTCTCTCTCGCTTGCCACTTCTCCCCATGGGGGCTGCGCCTTTTTCGTCGCCTCCGCGCAGGGGAGACCAACGCTTGGAGGGGCGCCATCCTCCACACAGGAAGACCAAGGCTTGCAGGGACCTTCCCCCAGACACGCCAGTGCCCCCACACCCTATGATTGAATATGGATTTCTCTCACAGAGGAGGAGGAGGGGGAGGAGGAACAGGGGAGAGACAGCGAAAGAGAGAGAGAGGGGGAGACTCGAGGGAGCAGCGATCCCTGTGACACCACAATGTTTGCGACGCCTGGGGGCCCCAAACCCTGTTATTTCATATGGATTTTTGGGATTTCAGGGATGAGAATCCCAGAAACCATATGATTTCATTTGGATCTTTGAGATTGTTTTGATTTTCTGCCCTCCAGCAAAGTCAGCTCAGGAGCCCCTCAGGGGTCAGAACCCCAAACATCTCAATGAATTCACAGGTTTCGCGATGTCAGGGTGCCCCAGACCCTATGATTTCATTTGGATGTTTGGGATTTCTGGGACGAGAATCCCAGAAACCCAATGGTTTCATTTGGACTTTTGGATTTTTGTGATTTTGCTGCCTTCCAGTAAAAATCAGCAGAAGTGGGCCCAGACCCTCCCAAATCCAAAACAAATCAAAAATCCGAATGGAATCATAGGGTTTCTGGGGTTCTCATTTCAGAAATCCCAAACATCCAAATGACGTCATAGGGTTTGGGGCACCCTGACATAGCGAAACCTGTGAATTCATGAAGATGTTTGGGATTCTGACCCCTGAAGGGGCTCCTGAGCTGACTTTGCCGGAGGGCAGAACATCAAAAACAAAAATCAGAAATTCAAATGAAATCATATGGTTTCTGGGATTCTCATCCCAGAAATCAAGAAAAGCATCCCAATGAAATCATAGGGTCTGGGGCACCCTGACATCGCGAAACCTGTGAATTCATTGAGTTTTTGTTGGGGTTCTGACCCCTGGGGGGCTCCTGAGCTGACTTTGCTGGAGGGCAGCAAGTCACAAAAACCAGCAATCCAAATGAAATCATATGGTTTCTGGGATTCTCATCCCTGAAATCCCAAACATCCACATGAAATAACAGGGTTTGGGGCCCCCAGGCGTCGCAAACATTGTGGTGTCACAGGGATCGCTGCTCCCTCGAGTCTCCCCCCCTCTCTCTCTCTCTCTTTCGCTGTCTCCCCTCCATATTTGTCTCCCCCCTGATCCTCCTCCCCCTCCTCCTCCTGTGTGAGAGAAATCCATATTCAATCATAGGGTGTGGGGGCACTGGCGTGTCTGGGGGAAGGTCCCTGCAAGCCTTGGTCTTCCTGTGTGGAGGATGGCGCCTCTCCAAGCGTTGGTCTCCCCTGTGCGGAGGCGACGAAAAAGGCGCAGCCCCCATGGGGAGAAGTGGCAAGCGAGAGAGAGAGGACGGCAAGGAGGACGGAGGACAACGGTACAGAGAGCAAAAAGGGGAGCGGAGGAAGGGATGCGAAAGACAACG
>CAUYUJ010020926.1:427500-445206 GCA_963575745.1 Prorocentrum cordatum | reverse complement strand
TGCGAACTGCGCAGGTGTCGCCGCTCTCGTGGGCTCCTGAAAAGTCGTGCGGAGTCGGGCGGCACGCGAACCCGTTTGGTACCTCGCTGCCTCATGGGAAGCTGCGGACTGCGCAATTATCACTACTTTCGTGGGCTCATGGGAGGCCCAGCGGGGTCGGGGGCCACGCGCACCCATTTGGGACCGCGCTGCTCCCTGGGATGCTGCGAACTGCGCAGCCGTCGCCATTTTCGCGGGCTCCTGAGAGCTCCAGCGGAGTCGGGGGCCACGCGGATCCAGCCGAGACCTCGCGGCTCCTTGGGAGGCTACGACCTGCGCAACCGTCGCCACGTTTGTGTGCTCCTGGGAGGCACGGCGGAGATGAGGACACCGATGATCGTTGATGTCTGGCGATGCGTTCTCGTGTGTGGAGCGTTCATGCAAGTATTCGCCCCGCCAGGCGAAGGAGCTGGGTACGTCTCGGGTAATCTTACGACGCGAGCATGTCCCGTCGTTGTCCCGTCGGTGAGGTCGATGGTGAGATCGCTAGCGAGATCGATAGTGGGGTCGATGGTTGGCCCGATGATGAGATATCGATGGCGAGGCCACTCGTGAGATCGATAGTGAGATCGATCGTGAGATCAGAAGTGAGGTCGATAGTGAGATCGGTAGTGAGGTCGGTAGTGAGATCGATAGTGAGATCGATCGTGAGATCAGAAGTGAGATCGATTGTGGGATAGACAGTGAGATCGATAGTGATACCGAACGGGACATCAGAAGTGAGATCGATGGCGAGATCGATAGTGAAGTCGAGAGTGAGATCGATCGTGAGATCGATCGTGAGATCGTTGGTCAGATCGATCGTGAGATCGATAGCGAGATCGGTCGTGATATCGGTCGTGAGATCGATCGTGAGATCAGGAGCGAGACCGATAGTGAGGTCGGCAGTGAGATCGAGCATGTCTCTCGGAAGCCGGGAGCTCAGGGCACCGCGGCCGCAGGGAGCGGCTACGGCAGCGGCCCGCGGCCCGAGGCGCACAGGAGCTGTCGCGGCGGGGCTGCGGGCGCTGGACAGGGCGCTGCTGTGGCCCAAGTGGCGCCTGCAGCTCGTCGACCTGTCGCTGCCAGACGTGTGGATGGAGCGCAGGGTCAGGATTCGTCGGGGCGGTCGATCTGGGTAGGGAAAACGACGGCTTCGATGCCCGGCAGCAGTTCCTGTTCATGTTCTATTTGGGCAGGACTCGCTGTCGGCGTCGCCGCGGACTGCGTCCATGGAAGACACAAAAGCCGCCTGTCCAACAGCGGCCGCTGTTGGTTTGTGGCAGAATGCGTGGTTGGGCATGTTACCCATGTTTTCCGTACCCGCTCTGGGCGTCCAGAGTTTGGGCGCCCGAAATGGGTACCCGTGGGTCGTTGGAAGTCTGTATTTTTGGATTCCCAGATCCCAGTCTACCTCAAGCGTCTTCCTGTTTCAAGAGTCGATAAGTGTTTGCTACGTGTTGTCATTTTCTGGGAGGGCCTGAACCCAATGTACTTGATCCGCCTTCCTACTTCACGTTTGTACCCACTTCCGACCGGAGTTTACGGAAAACATGGGCATGATGCCCAACAACGAATGTTGTTCAAAACCGGCGTCAGCGGCCGCTGTTGAGCAGGCGGCTTTCTGCCCCGAATGGACCACAGCCGCGGCTTCGCCCACAGCGAACCCTGCTCAGAATAAGCATGAACCGCTGTTTGACTCTGTACCCACTGTTTCCGTACCCATGTCGATCGTCCCGGCAGGAGCTTGGTCGTGTCGTTGGTGCACGAGGGGGATCAGGCGGGGGGGACGGGACAGGGCAGGGAGCGCGAGGAGTGGCGGTGCCAGTGGGCTTTCAAACGCCAGGGTTACAGGGAGCCGGGGCCTCCCCGAAGTCTCTCTCTGCCGCAGCGGCGTCCCTACACGACAGAAGCACTCGAGCTATGCAGTCGAAATCGATAGTAGGGATGGGCAACCTTCCCAAGGGCCCCCTTCTCGAGGAGGCATCATTCCCACGGTTCCCAAGGGCACCCTTCTCGAAGAGGCATCATTCCCAAGGGCCTTTCTCGAAGATGGCCAACCTTCCCAAAGGCAACCTTCCCGAGGAGGCATCATTGCCTCCGCGGTCCATCCTTGACCCCTTAGCCCCGCTCGAAAAAGCTTCGACATGCGCGTCCAAGGGGCCTGCATCCTTACCGCGCATCTTTACTATCAGCTTCGACTGTCGATAACTGCGCAGTGCAGCATCGGCCTGCACCCCTCTCCGTTGGGTGCCGATCTGTTTCACGATCGCCTTCCATTCGCGCGAGCTAACTCCGCGTTGATGTCGTGCTGTTGTGTGGCAGACAGTTTTGAGTGCAGAGGCACCCTGCAGACAGTTCAAGGAAAGCACAAACTTGCACGGATTTCAGATTTCGCTCAGGAGAGTCGGGAATCCAGGCTGGACCCTGGGCGTTTTCATGGGGCTCCCTTATTTTCGCGGAGATATTCCATATATCTGGACCTGGGCTATTGCTTCAGAACGTGCTTCGAGTGATGCCCTTAACCCTCTCCCTGGTGCACCGTTTCCGTGCTCTCCCCACCCTCCTCCTCCCCACTCCACCTCCCTCACCACCTTCTCCCCGCTCCTCCCTCCGCTCCTCCTCCTCCTGCTCCTCAACCTCCTCCTCCTCCTCCTCCTCCTCCTCCTCCTCCTCCTCCTGCTCCTCCTCCTGCTCCTTCTCCTGCTCCTCCTCCTCCTCCTCCTCCTCCTCCTCCTCCTCCTCCTCCTCCTCCTCCCTGCCTCCTCCTCCCCCGCCTTGCCTTCTCCTCCTATTGGCACAACCCTTTTCTTAACTCGTGAGCTGGGCTGGGCGGGTGCACGTGGGCTGGGCGAGTGCAGGCTGAGAGCGACGTGCGCGTAGTGCGCGGGCGCATGGCCGACGGCTGGGCGCTGCAGGGCGGCGCTTGGCTCTGCGGCACGCCGCTGGGCGGCGGCGGGCCGCCGGCGGGCCTGGCCGAGGCCTCGGGGGGCGCCGGGCACGGGCTGGCCCCATCGTCAAGCAGTGGCGAAGCGTCCTGGCTCGCCTATAGTCAGAGCCCCGAATCATCAGGGGTAACTCGGGTCAGGGATAACTCGGGTTCGTTTTTCGAGAATCCAAACCCGACTTACCCCGGACCCGAGTTATCCCGGATAACTCGGGCGTCCAGAGCCCCGAATCATCAGGGGTAACTCGGGTCAGGGCTAACTCGGGTTCCTTTCTCGGGAATCCAAACCCGAGTTACCCCGGACCCGAGTTACCCCGGATAACTCGGGCGCCCAATATAGCCCCACCAAGCAATGTTCTGAAAACCTTGTGTGGTTTCCACGAGATGTTCTCGGAACTTTTTTGGTTGATCTTGTCTTGTGTGAACACATCGGGTTCATGTTCTAGGAACGTTGTTTTCGTTGTTCGAGCAGTTCTGGGTTCTCAGAACATTCCGTGGCAGGACTACAGGAATGCCGGGACGGTCGGTCCCTGCTCAACATCGTCCTCCTCTTTCTCTCGGGGGCAGCGGTGCAGTGGAAACCCATGCCAAGACACGTCCTGCTTGTCTCCAGGGTGCCCTGGGTTTCTGGGGAGTGGAAGGTTTCTGGTGGTCGAGCTCCTGCCGTAAAGGGGGGGGGAGGCATGCAGGGTCGACTGCGAGCCTCGGGGGAAGCCAGCAGGGGCGGGCCTTCGCAGCTCGGCTGCATGTGAGGGTGGCCCCTCGCCCGAGGGACCTCGCGCGCGATCGGCTGGCGGCGGGCGCGCGGGGGCCCAAAACCCAGAGCGCGCAGGCTGCTGCTGCCGCACCGGACGCAACGATCGGCAGGCCGCGCACCAGAGGTCACTCCTTACAGTGGAGGCCCATGCCAAGAAACAGCCTGCCCTACCTCTACCCTTCCTCTGCCCTTTCCATGTGCTTCCTCTACCTACTCTACCTATACCTACCCTACCTCTACCCTTCCCTCGTTTTCTCTTGTGTTTGGGCCTCATGGGCGGCCCTTGTCGCCACCGCTGGATTCCGCCTCGTGGTCAGAATACAACCCAGGAAAGGCCCAGGGAGTACAGTGGAGACCCATGCCGAGAAACATCCTGCTTGCCTCCAGTGTGCTATGGGTTTCTTAGGTTTCGATGGTTCTTCGATGGAAAGCGTGACGGTTCCCACAACAATCCATGGACGTCCTGGGGTCTCAGGGTTGGGTTTCTTGTGGATGGTTTCTTGTGGACTGGCCTCCACAATACCTGGGGTCACTCTTGCGTGCAGCCGATCAGAAGGCTCGGAGGCCCCCTGGCCTTCTGAGAAGTGGTCCACGCCTTCCCCAACAAGGCACAGGAAAGTTCTCGGAAGGCCGGAGGGCCTCTGAGAAGCCCCGCCGCCTTCTGAGAAGGCCTTCTTCTTCTCACCTCCTCCCCTCGGTCGCCGCCGATAGGCATGGGGGGGGGCGACGCATCGACCCCCAGTCGCCCACTGATCGCCGATAGGGGTCCGCTCGCCCCACCCCGCCCAGGAGCGCGGGGATCTGCCATCGGCGGCCAATCGCCGACCTTTCGGCGATGCATCCTCGATTCCAGGTCGATGTTTCCCACCTGTGCCCGTCCACATCGATCGTTACCCCATTACTCTCCCTGAGGAGGAGGAGGAGGAGGAGGAGGAGGAGGAGGAGGAGGGGGAGGATGATGATGACGATGATGAGGAGGAGGAGGAGGAGGAAAGAAATAGCCACTCGCAGAGGAGGGTATGGGGGAGGGGGGAAGGATTCTTCGAAGCACCCCTGCTTCTCAGAAGGCGCGGGCCGTGTCCCTGTAGAAGTAAGGCCAGCGCCTTCTCTAAGGAGCAGACTCCTTCCAAGAAGCCTCCCCCCTCCCCATACGTGCCCTCCTTGTGCGCGCCGCCAAGAGAAGGGGAACGAGGTGGACCCCCCAGCAGCCCTCGAAAGTGGCAGCAACCTCGCAGATCGCAAATTCTCAGGGATTGCGAGGAGGCAGGGCAGGAGGCAGTCAGGAGGCAGGGTAGCAGGCAGGTGCGGAGAGCGGAGAAGAAGGCGGGAGGGGGAGGAGGAGGAGGAGGAGGAGGAGGTGGAGGAGGAGGAGGAGGAGGAGGAGGAGAAGAAGAGGCTCTCGGCTAAGGTTAGCCTGACGTTAAAAGGAGGAGAAGGAGGAGAGGAGGAGGAGGAGGAGGAGGAGGAGGAGGAGCAGGGCGCGACCGCGGTGCTCTGTTCAAGACGAGAACCTCACGCAGGAGGGCTGGGAACATAAAGCAGCCGCCCGCCCCAGAGGGACGCACGGGCCTCCTGCGCGGGCCCTTCCGGATCCAGGTCGAGGCCCTGGTGGAGGGCAACCTGGAGATGACGGTGCCGTTCCGGGTCGTGATAGGCCAACACGGCCTTCGTCGAGGAGGGGGACGAGGAGGAGGAGGAGGAGGAGAAGGAGGAGGGGGAGGAGGGGGGATGGAGGGGGGAGGAGTGGGGAGGAGGAGGAGGAGGAGGAGGAACAGGAGGAGGAGGAAACCCAGTGGAAACCCAAGAGTCATCAACGATGTCGGAATTTACCCACCCCTCAAACGCTCCCTCTTCTCAGGCCCCTACAACGGTTCATGCCCATTGAGGGAACTGCCTCGTTGGAAGACAACAGTTTGAAGATCCTGAAGAGTGTCAAAACATTGTTCTCGGGATGCCAACGCCAATTATCAACCTGACTGCTGCGTCTTGACGATCCGCAATCTTGCCAGAAAACCATGTTTGGGACTTCAACAGAGCGAATCAGCATAATTGTTGCGCCCGCATAATCCTGAATCTTGCCAAAACACCATTTCTGGTACGTTGACCATGGGAATCCGTGAAACTCTTGCAATGTTCAAAGTCGGATGTGCGCGGCGCTGGACGAGAGCCACAGTTTGAAAAGGAACCGCCTTCAGTCCGTGACACTCTTGCAAATGTTTAAAACGAATGTGCGCGGCGCTGAGGCGAGAGCCACATATTGAAAACCACCCGCCCTCAACCAGTGAAACTCTTGCAAATGTTTGAAACGAATGTGCGCGGCGCTAAGGCGCGAGCCACATTGTGAAAACGACCTGCCCTCAATCCGTGAAACTCTGGCAAATGTTTAAAACGACTGTGCGCGGCGCTAATGCGAGAGCCACATTTTGAAAACGGACCGCCCTCAATCCGTGAAGCTCTTGCAAATGTTCAAAACGAATGCGCGCGGCGCTAAGGCGAGAGCCACTTTTTGAAAACGACCCGCCCTCAATCCGTGAAACTCTTGCAACTGTTCAAAACCAATGTGCGCGGCGCTAAGGCGAGGGCCACATTTTGAAAACGGCCCGCCCTCCATCTGTGAAGCTGTTGTCACTTTTCAAGCTTCATAGTCATAAATGGTGAGGAAGTCTCACGCGCAACGCCCGCCCCGGCCTAAAAAATTGCCTCGGGGTGCGACAGGGAGGAGTTATCTATATATAAGGAGAAGGAATGGAGGAGGAGGAGGAGGAGGAGGAGGAGGAGGAGGAGGAGGACGAGGAGCAGGAGCATGAGAAGGAGGAGGAGCAGGGAGGGAGGGAGGGAGGGAGGGAGGAAGGGAGAGACGGAGGCAGGGAGGGAGGGAGGGAGGGATTTTTTTGGGGGGGGATTGCGCGCGCGATGAACCTGGCGGCTGTCGCGAAAGAGCGGCGCTGCAACTCGCAGAAACTTTAAAGAACAGTCAGGCAAGCCGGCTGAACAGAAAAGCGGTGATCTGCACGGGCACCAAGTGAGGCAAGGTCAGCACAGCACGAATGGACTCCCGCATCAGAGCGGACGGGACGCGTCGAACCGAAGCAAGGAATCCGTACATCCCTCCCTCCTCTCATGAAACCCCCATCCCCCACAGTAGGTGGCGACGGACGGATCAAGACATACTCTGCTCGCGTGCCGTGCCCTACACGGGCATTGTGGAGGAGAGGCGGAGGGAGGGAATAATATGTGAGAGGAACAAAGAGGGCTGGGACACAGACCGAAATCCTCTTGCTCTCGTGACACGGAAGAGAGCTTGGGAGAAGGCTGGGGCACAGACCGAAATTCTCCTGCTCTCGTGATGTCGTGACATCTCGTAGCTGAGCGGGGGAAGGAAAACTTCGCACCCTCGCGACACGGACGAACGACGACGGCGGAGGCAAGCAGAGGCGATTACCTTCGCGCTAACCGAGGGAGGGAGGGGATGCGACGCATGCTACGGCAGCTGCTGCTCCTCCCCTGCACCTCCCTATCGTCTCTCATGAAACCCCATCCCCCACAGTAGGTGGCGACGGACGGATCAAGACATACTCTGCTCGCGTGCCGTGCCCTACACGGGCATTGTGGAGGAGAGGCGGATGGAGGGAAACAATTAGTAAGGATATGCGAGAGGGAGAAAGAGGGCTGGGACACAGACCGAAATCCTCCTGCTCTCGTGACACGGAAGAGAGCTTGGGAGAAGGCCGGAACACAGACCGAAATTCTCCTGCTCTCGTGATCAAAGTGTCTGAGCACAGACGTGCATTCATGATCCCACTTCACAAACATCGTCCTGAAGGTGACAAGTTGCGACGTGGCAGGAAGCTTGCAATACTCAATGCTCAGTCGCCTCACTATGGGCCACCATCCGGGCTGTCTGGAAGAAGATCCCGCCGATCACCATCAGAGCGAGGCACGATCTTCTACTTCATATGGATGCCGATGGCCGCATATGCGGCAACCATGGCGGCCCTGGCAGCTTCGATGCCTCCTTGAGCAGCGATCGCGTCGCCGATCCTCCGATTCCTCTCGTCATCATCTCGCTGAGCAGCAATAAGGCCGGCTGCCACGTGATGTAGCTCAGGATGTCGGGCTCCATGTTCACCACCGACCTCTCGCGGAGGAGCGAGAGGGCTGGCTGCCACTGCCCGCCCTGCTCGCACGCGCGGATCGGGATCCAGAAACTCTCGATGGCGGGCTCCAGATTCACCATCCACATCTCGATGAGCAGCGATCGGGCTGGCTGCCACTGCCAGCGCTTCTCGCACACGCTGGTCGGGATTCTGTGGCTCAGGATGGAAGGTGCCAGCTTCGCCGTCGACATCTCCCTGAGCAGCGATAGAGCTGGCTGCCACGTGCTGTAGCTCATGATGTCGGGCTCCAGCTTCACCACCCACATCTCGCTGAGAAGCGATAGGGCCGGCTGCCACTGCTCGCCCTTCGGGTAGCTTCCGCTGTCCCAGTGCCGCTGCGCGTCGCTGGGGCCACGCAGCGCGGCGCGCGGCCAGCGGACACGCAGCCGCAAGATGGGCAGCAACTCTGACGGCAGCCTTGCTGGGCATCGCGGCGGGGGCCTCCGCCACGGCACCGGCCTCCAGCTTCGCGTCCGACGCGGGTACAGCAGCAGCGTCAAAGTCACCAAGTTGCCCGCACGGTGTGCCGACGACGTATCGGCTCACATCGTACAGCGGCGGCGGCGGCGGAGCGCGCAAGGCCACAGCCGGCGCCACAGCGGGAGGAGCGCCGGGCGGCGGCGCCGGCACGCGGCGAGCAACCAGGCAGCTGGAGGTACCAAGATACGCCGCCCGAGCGCCACGCTCCGCGCCTATCGAGCACGGCGGGAGCTCCGGGAGTACAGCACGAGCAAAAAGACGTAGAACATGATCCTGGCCGAGAGCGGGAGCAGCTGCAGCAGCAGCGTCGGCACGATCTTGGGCGGGTCGCGCAGGCAACACGCGTGGCGGCAGCAGCACCGACGAAGCACACGGCGAGGAGGTCGGCGTAGCACTGGGCGAACGGGCGGCTGCCGCAGCCGCAGGGGCGCTGATCGCCTCGAGCCCGGGTGACTCCCGGGGTGCAGCACCAGCAGGAAGAAGTGCATGTTTATCTCCGCGGACACGCTCGGGTCCAGGAGCAGGGCCACGACGCACGACGGCGGCCACGTCGCTCATACGAGGCCGGCAACCGACTCTGGCCGCATAGCCGAGCCGTCGCGCAGGTGCACTAAGCGTCGGCCTCGGTCGGCTGCAGCGCCGTCCGGAGAGGTCTCGCGGCGCGCGGCTGGCCTGCGGCTCGCCTGGCATCGGCGCCAGGGGCAAGGCGAGGCGGCCTGCGCGCATGGCAGCTGTCTGCGGGCGAGGCTCGCAGCGCGCGGCGGTACCTGGTACCGCGGGCACTGCACCCAAAGCCTCGACCCGGGACGGCGGCTGGGAGGGAGGGAGGGAGGGAGGGAGGGAGGGAGGGAGGGAGGGAGGGAGGGAGGGAGGAGGAGGAGGAGAAAAAAGGAGAAGGAGGAGGTGGAGGAGGAGGAGGAGGGAGGAGGAGGAGGAGGGAGGGGCTCCGGAGGAGGGAGAAGGAAGAGGCAGTCTGCGAGGGCCCGAGGGGTGCAGAGGGGGTGAGGGGGGAGGTGTTCTAATGGTCCTGGGGGTGTCCAGTATCTGTCATTACCCTGGAGGGGTCCAGAGGGGGGCACTAGGCCCCACCGCCCCCTTCGAGGAGAAGAAGAGGAGGAGCAAGAAGGAGGGGGATGGGTGGAGGAGGGAGGAGGAAGCAGGAGGAGAAATTCATCACACACCCCCACACATGGGTACATACTTATGAGTGCTTCCGGGGAGAGATTCTTGAGAGGGGCAGGCGACGACGAGAAAAGGAAGAGGATAAGGAAGAGGTGGGAGGAGGGAGAAGGAGGCGAGGATGAGGTGGACAGGGGGGGAGGGCTTCCCTTCTGCCCACCCCACCCTCCCCTCCTCCCCTCCCCGTCCTGTGCCCAGCCTCTCTCCCCCCTCTGTTCACCGCGTGGCTGCCCCTCCCCCACGCCCTCCGCTCCCAAACCCCTCCGCTCGGTGTCGATGATGGCATGGATGCGGATTCCGATGATGGATTCGGTAATGTCCTCCATGCGATCGTCGATATTGGCATCGATGCGGGCGTCGGTGCTGGCGTCGATGCTGGGGTCGACGTTGGCGTCGGTGGGTGAGTCCATGCAGGCTCCTCTGCTGGACTTGATGCTGACTTCGGTTCAGGTGTTGATGCTGGCGTCGCTGTTGGCGTTAGTGTTGGTTTCGATGCCGCCACGCTGCTGGAGTCAGTGCAACCCAGGTCTTATCCATTGGAATGCCTTCGTGGTGGTTGGTCGCTTTGTGGTCGCTTCCTCAGTCTCGTACTGCTTGGAGCCGCAGCCCAGGGCGCGCCCGTGCGAACCCCAAGCGACGTTGAATGCGTGGATCTTGCCAAAGCGAATGGAGGTGGCGTACAGGGCCTCGTCGTTGACCTGGCCCGTTCCGCGCACGCGTATGGACTTTGCAGCGTCGGACCCGCAGAGTCCCGTGGCCTGGTCGCGGTCGTCCGTGTGGGAGTGGTCGGGCGCCCGACAGGTTGGTAGGGCCCTCGGGGAGCAGGGAAGAGCAACGTTCCGCGGTGCGGCGGTCGGTGCTGACGTAGATGCGGGAGTCGTTGCAGGCGTCGATGCTGGGGCCGATTTTGGTGTCGGTGTTGGCGTTGGAACTGGAATCGGCGCTGGCGCTGGCGCCGGTATTGGCTTGGAGGCTAAGTCCACGATTGCCTTCGGTGCTGGCGTCGATGCGGGCGTCGATCATGTCACCATCGATGGCATTGATGCTGGGCCCAGTGCTGGCGTCGATACTGACGCCGCTGCTGGTTCTGATGGTAGGGGCGCTGCTGTCTGCGATGCTAGCGTCCGTGCGGAGGGTGATGGTGGCGTAGGTGTTGGCGTCGGTGCTGGAGACGATGGTGTTGTCCGCGATGATGCAGGTGCTTGCTCCTGCTGGAGTCGATGCAGTCTTCGACGTTGGCGTTGGTGTTGGGGTTGATGGTGGCGTCAGTGCTGGGGTCGGCGCAGGGGTCGCGTCTGGGGTCGTTACTGTAGTCGATGCTGGCGCTGGTGCTGTTACCGTTCCTGGCGTCGGTGATGTCGTTGATGCTGGGGGCCTTGCGGCGTCGATGCTGGCAGTGATGCTGGGATCGATGTTGGTGCGCATGCTGGCGGCAGTGCTTTGGCCAGCGCTGTAGTCGATACTGGCGACAGTGTGGGTTTCGATGTTGGCGTTAATGCTGGTGTCGGTGCTGACGTCGATGCTGTCTTGAGGGCTGGTGTCGATGCGGGGGTCGATGTGGGCGTGGGTACTGGCGTCGATGTTGGAGTTGATGCTTGCGGTGGTGATGGCGTATATGCTGGCTCCAGTGCTGGAGTCGATGCCGTCGTCGATGCAGGCGCTGATGCTGGGGTTGGTGCTGGCCTCGGTGCTTGCATGGATGGTGGTGTCGGTGTTGGTGTCGCTGCTGACGTGTCTGCTGGCGTCCGTGCTGGTGTCGATGCTGACTTCGATGCTGAAGCATACACTGTCTTCGGTGATGGTGTCGATGCTTGGGTGTCGGATGGGGAGCTGGACTGGTGGCAGTGCCGCTCAGGAAGGTACTGTTGCTGCTGGTGCAGGCGGGGCCCACGATGGTGATCCTGATCGTACTCCTGGTCGCTCGTAGCGGCCGGGATGGAGGGCGGGAGGGCGAAGAAGTCTTAGTGTTTGTGTTGTTGGTCGTAGTCAATGGTGGTGGTCGCGGTCTTGGTCGTGGTAGTGGTGCTGGTAGTTGTCGTGGTGGTGGCATTGCTGGTCGTAGTCGTGGTGGTGCTGCTGGTTCCACTGGTCGTAGTGTATGTGGCTGCGTACTGTGGCGGCTCGCACGGCCTCAGCAGCTGCCGCCCTGGGATCGCGGTCTGACGGGAAGGTGACCCTTGGCCTGGGCCTCATCCTGGGCAGGTTCTTGGTCTCATAGTGAGCAGGTTCCTGGGCCTTCACCGCCCACAAACCCCCAGGTAGGCCAGGGGATCTTCCGACGCCTCTCGACGTCGGCCTCCTCCAGGTCCAATTTCTCCTCGTCATCCTTGGCCTCGTCGCAGGTGCTCTGGATGCCGCCGTAAGCGTCGGCGTCGATGCCAACATAGGCGTCGGCGCGGGCGTGGCCAGAGTCTTGCTGCTTGCTACGAAGCTCTCTGCTTGGGTCGCGGTCGTGGTCGTGGTGTTGCTGGTCGCAGTCGTTATGGTGGTGGTGGTGGTGTTCGTTGTCATGCTGCTGAGTGCAGGGGCTCGCGTTGGAGTCGATCTCAATGACTACGTACTGGATCTTGGTCGGGGTACTGGTCCATGTTCTGTTAGTGTTGGCATCGGCGCTGTCGTGTGTGCTGGCGTTGGCCCTCCTGAGCCCAGCAGCCAGCGCCGCCAGGCGCCAGCGTTGCCAGGCGCCGGCGCTGCGCGGCGCCGCGGGCCGCGGTGGCGCAACGCTCGGCGGTCTCGCGGCCTTCGTAGCTCTTCATGGTCTCCTCCTGAACGTTGATGAAGTCGTGGTGCTGACGTCACCTGCGTGGTGAAATATCAGCGTCACTTGAGGGAGGGGGCAAAAAGTATTCGAAACGGAATGTAAAGAGTAGTTGGTAAAGGAGATGTGCAGGTGGTGTTTGGGGATGGAAAGTTTCGATTGAGCTGGCCCCCGAGGGCTTGCGCACCTCACGGTACTGGCCAACCGTGGTTCCAACCTCCTCCCCTTCCTCCTCCTCCTCCTCCTCCTCCTCCTCCTCCTTCTCCTTCTCTTCTTCCTTCTCCTCATCACATCGCCGTTGTTCTGCCTCTTCCTCACACCTCCCTCCATCCCTCCTCGTCCTCCTCCTCGCCCTATTCCTTCTTCTCCCCCGTCCTCCGTCCATCTTCCCCCCGCCTCCTCCTCCTCCCCCTTCCCCCATGCGACCTCCTTCCTCCTTCGTCCGTCCCCCTCCGAATCCTCATCCCTCATCCGTATCCTTCTCCTGTTCATCTTATTCCTCCTCTTGCCGCTCCTTTTTGTCATCATCAGGATCATCATCAGCACCATCATCATCAGCATCATCACATCATCAGCATCATCATCCTCATCATTATCATCATCGGCAGCACCATCATCAGCATCATCACCACCACCATCATCATCATCAGTATGAGGATCATCAGCATCCTCGTCACCATCTTCGTCACCATCATCAGCATCAGCATCATCATCGGCATCATCATCGTCGTCATCATCATCAGCTGCAGCAGCAGCATCGTCATCCATGTCCCTACGTCCAGACGTTGAGGAGGAGGAGGAGGAGGAGAAGGAGGAGCGGGAAGAGGAGCTGAAGGAGCGGGGTGGGGGATCTGCTTCTGCGACCACCGATCGCAGAAGAATGCGGGCTCCGCCCAGGCCGCGCCCACCCCGAAGTGGTCCTTGTCCAAGATGTCCCCAGCTCTCCGCGCCATCTTGATGTCCATGTGGTCGTCTGGGCCTCGTGAGAGGTACTCCGGAGGCCATCTGAGCCTCCTGTAGGGAATCCTGGGGGCACCGCGGCGACGGCGACGACGACGAAGACCGCGACGACGACGACGACTACGCCCACGACCACGACCACGATCGACGACGACGACGACGACGACGACCATCGACGACGATGACCATCGACGATGATCGCCAGGGGGGAGAGGAGATGCCCAGTCCAGCCGCGGCCTGCGCCCCCAACCCCTCTGGCAAGAAACCCCGCACACGGGGCCCCGGCTCCGCCCGCCGCCGAGCCGGCCGCCCCTCCGACGTGCTGTGCCGCTGTGGCAGGCGGCACCGGCCACGCCGCCAGCTCGCCAGCTGGGCCCAGACCCCCTCGCGACATGAAGAGAGCATGGCAGAGGGTTTGGTTTGCTGTCGTCGACCTCTGGGGGCCCCTGCGGGCCCTCGGGGCCGTCAAGAAACGGCCCAGGGTGAACAAAAACGGTCTCTGGGGGGTCGACATGATGCGCAAAGGCATGACGTCGGGGGTCTGGGGGTGAGGCCTGGCTACCCACGGACCCAAAAAGAAGGAGGTGGAGGAGAAAGAGAGGAGGAACAGCAAGCAGCAAGCAGGATAATGAGGAAGCCGAGGAGGAGGAGGAGGAGGAGCCGAGAGGAGGAGGGAGGAGGGGGAACGAGAGGTGGAGAGAGGATGGCCTGGAGGAGGGGTGACGAGAAGGACGAGGAGGTGCAGGAGGTACTGTTCCTGGCCCTCAGCGTCCTCTGCCTCCTTCTGCTCCCGCACTCCCCCCTACTCCCGCCATCCCGCCTCCCCAGACCCCCGGCGTCATGCTCCGTTCCCAGCGCGGGCTCCCAGAAGTCTTGAGTACACTCCCCCTTGAGCCGCTGTTCGACGGGCACAAGGCCTTTCGGCGAGGATCCCCCAGGGACTGCAAAAATATGGCCCTGAAAACTGTCCGTCGTGATGTTTGTCATGACGCGAGGGGGTTGGGGCCCATCCTCCCCCCCTTCCATCCTCCTTCCCCTCCTGCCCTACCATTAAGTCGGGCATGTTGTTTCTACAGGAAGAACATCCAAACACAGTATAGAAAAATAGTCCTTGGACGATGTTTTTTGTTTTAAGTTTTTATATATGAATCAGCTTCGAACATGTTTCACATGTTTTTCATTTTTCCTCCAAAATCCTCTTGTAGGACTGTAGGAGGACATGCCCGACCTAACCCTACCACTCTACGCTTCCTAGATGGGTTCCGAGTAGATGGGGTCGGAGGATCGCGCCGCATCGCCGATGCATCGAGGATGCGACTCGATGTGGGGCCCGATTTGCTTCACGTCGACATCGCCGTTGCATCGCCGGCGTCGCTGATGCATCGCCAGTGCATCGCCGATGCATCGCCGATACATCGCCGGTGCATCGCCAGTGCATCGCCGATGCATCGCCTGTGCATCGCCGATGCGGCGCGACCCTCCGACCCCATCTACTCCGACCCCAGCCAGGGGTCCTCTGACCACCCCCCCCCCTCACCTGGCGCCGTGGGGGGCCCCACAAGGCCAGGGCGAGCTGCCCCTCGGCGACTTCAGCGACGCGATGCTGCGCCCCCTGCGCCAGGAGGCCCAGCAGCTGCGCTTCTGCGTCCGGGCGCTGCCGTCGCCCATCATGGGCCCCGGCTTCTCGCAGCGGGACGCTTCCTTTAAGTCGGGCGTGTCCTTCTGCAGCAGGGAGGTTCGAAAATTGTAAAAACCTTGTCTGGGGACGATTTTATCATTTCTGACTTGTTTGATAATGTTTGACTATCTCTAATTTGTCTTCCGAAATCCGCCTGTAGGAGGACATGCTCGACCTAAGGCTTCCTCCACCCAGATCGTTGAAAACCCAATCATTTCGGTCGCGATCGGCAGCGACCGGCCGGCACTCCAGATCGATGGCGACCGATTGCAACCGATTCCCAGATCGGTCGCGACCAGTCGCGACCGATATCAGAATTTGAAGCAAAATCTGTCGCGACCGATTTCGCCGGTCGCATCCAGAACAATCTGGCATTC
This sequence comes from Prorocentrum cordatum, assembly GCA_963575745.1. Lineage (NCBI taxonomy): Eukaryota > Dinophyceae > Prorocentrales > Prorocentraceae > Prorocentrum > Prorocentrum cordatum. The sequence goes on along the minus strand of CAUYUJ010020926.1, from coordinate 429,895 downwards.
AATGACCAGCGCCCGACGGTTAAGAACACGCACCCTTGCTATTTGCGTCGATCCTGGGCCGAAAAAAGCACGCCGAGAGGTGGAACGTGCATGTAGGAAGGCATGCCGCCGCCCCTGTTGTGCGGACGCCCCGATTTGAGGGGACCGGGGATCGTACGCAACGGGGCCCCGCGCTTGCAAAGGCCAGCAGCGTTTTCCCCGCCGATTCCCTCCTGCTGGCCCGGGCTTGGGAGCCACGCGGGGCTCTCCAGAAACGGCCTCGCCCTGGTGCGAAGTCGCAGGCGTGGGCACCTCTTCCACGGTGGAAGGCGCCGTCCTCCTGCTGGAGGGCGCGTATGGAGCGAGGCTGTGGCACGAAGATGCCCACCTGCCTTTGCTCGCTCCTTGTCGGGCTTCTGGTGTAGCGTAGGTCCAACACCAGCGCCGTCATCACAGTTCTGTCGGAGCGAGGTATCAGATCGAGGTCGTCTCGGGGAGGGTACCCTGATGGTTTTCGTGCTTGTTGAATGCTCTTGTGCATCCTGGGGGAAGGTGCCCTCGAATGCTCTTCAGCTTGGCCGGCGGAGGGCCCCATGTTCTTGAAGGATGTGTTTCTCCCCTAGGTCCAGCTGCAATCTAGATAGAGCCTTGCACGAGAACTCCTGGGCCGAATGACCATCGGGGGCACAGTCAACCCGCATGATAAGGATGGACGGGTACCCCTTGCATCCTTGCTCGCTGACCGCGCCACACTCGCAAGCTGTCGACGTGGCCTTCCAATGCCCTTGCATCCTTATCGAGCACCCTTATCATACGGGTTGACTGTAGTGCGCGTCGGGAAGTAAAACGAGGGCGGCCTTCTTCCGCCGGTTCGAAAGGCTGGCGGAAGGCTGGCGGCAGGAAAAGGTAAAGGTGGACCCCCAAGAGATGGCAATGTCGTTTAGTTTGGTGCATTTGGCATCGCTGGAACGTGTGCGTTTTTCCTCGGTGAGGACCATCGAGGAGCACATTGGGTCATCTTGCGAAAATCGAGACTCTGGATTGGGCCATGGGCGTTTGCTCGGAGCTTCCTTTCTTCGTAGAGTGTTCGTATCTATGAACCTGGATTACGGTTCAAGGAAAAGCTTAGAGTGTCATCCACGTTCTTAGCCTAAAATTGTTTCAACTCTAAGCAGGGGTCCGTAAGGATGAGCAACATTCTAAGGTTGCCCTTGCATCCTTCCCCTTCGGCTCACCCGTGGCGACATTCGCTGGCCGCGCACCACTCGAGACGTGTCGGCATGGCCTACCAAGACCCTTGCATTCGATCCGCGCATCCTTATTAGACGCGTTGACTGTAACTTTGTCTGGTCCAGGGCTTCTATCGCTGGCCGCGTGCATCGGGCCCGCCCCGCCCCCCCGCCTCTCTGCCCCGACCCCGGTTTGGGAGCTGCTCTGTGGCCCGTGCTGGAGCTGGCCCGGCGCCCCACATTTCGGACGCCTTGCTGCTTGCCAGAAGCAGGCCCCCCCCCCCCCATGCAGGCCTCTCGACCCTCTGCCCCCGGGGGCCCGTCTTTTATCCCGGGCATTCTCGCTGTATGGCCCGGGGGGCCGCGGGTTCGGAGGAGAGAAGCAGTCAGACCACCGCCCCCGAGAGCCGATCGCGGGGGAGCCCACCCCTGGGCGGTGGCACGCCAAAGCGCCGCAGGGCACTGCAGTCCTGGGTGACGCTCGGGCGCGCCACCGCCCCAGGGCGTCCGCGCTCCTCCTCCCACCTCCGATAGGTTCGCCCCATGGCAAGCTCAGGCTCAGGGCTGGGTGCCCCTCCTCGTTTTGAGGGGATGGCGTGCGGAATAAGAGTTATGTTGCCCCTGGCTCACGGGGTGTGAGCCCATCAGCAGAACGGCGCGCAGACTGCTGCAATGCCGAGTCCGACCGACCGATAGGTTCGCGGTGGCGGTGGTCCCTGCATGTGTCTCCTCGGACAAGCACCCCTTCCCCCCCAAGAAAAAAATAGCGAAAACGGCGAGCAGATGCCGTCGTGGGTGTTTTCAGGGCGCCGAGGAGCGCCCGGGTCGCAGAGCGCCCCAAAGGAGGGCGAGCTGATCGGCGAGGTCACCGCGTGCCTCGCGCCGTGCGTCGACCGTAAGGTCATGCCCCCCAGGTGCCGCGGTCGTTGGGCCGCCGCAGCGGCTGGGGGGGGAGGCAGGAGCCGCCAGGCGGAAGCTCGAGGAAAAGAGGGCAGGTAGACGAGGTCCTCCTCGCCCTCCTCCTCCTCCTCCTCGTGCTCCTCCTACTGATATTCTCCTCCTCCTCCTCCTTCTTCTTCTCCTCGTTGTCCTCCTCCTCCTCATCGTTGTCCTCCTCGTTGTCCTCCTCCTCGTCGTCCTTCTCCTCCTCCTCATGATATCCTTCCCCTCCTCCTCCTCCTCCTCCT
>CAUYUJ010020926.1:347500-422500 GCA_963575745.1 Prorocentrum cordatum | reverse complement strand
TCCCAATATACTTTAAGCCCCGTCCTATTTCAAGAGTTGATATCTTTGTATGTTGTTGGTGTGCCGGCGCACCCCTAATATGCTTCTTGGGTTTGGCTGTCCCTTCCCCAGATCATTGTTGGGACACCCACGGTCGTCAATAAGAAAGCTGTTTTTTCTTTTTAGCCCCTGCCAGTTTCTTATGGCACGGCGTGTTTGGGCATTTCAAGGGCTGGCAACTTCTTCTGCGCTCGGTTTCCTGTCCCATGGTCGCGCAATAGATTATGGTTGCCCCTTCCGGGCTGATTTTCGTTGTTCGGGCTTGTTTCCGCTTGCCCGTCGGTTGCACAGGTCTTCGGCGGCCCCTTCCTGGCTGGTTTTCGTTATTTTTCGGTTGTCCGTCGGTTGTCCGTCGGTTGCTCTGGTCGCGCCTGGCCCTCGGCTGGCCCTCGGTCGCTGGTTCTCTGATCTGCCTTTTTTCTGGCTGGGTTTGGTTATTTTTCGGTTGTCCTTCGGTTGTCCGTCGGTTGTCGTAGTCGCGCCTGGCCCTCGGCTGGCGGCCCTCGGCCGCTCGATCTCTCATCTGCCCGTTCCTGGCTGGTTCTGGTTATATTTCGGTCGTCCGCCGGTTACTGTTATCGCGCCTGGCCCTCGGCCGCTCGGTCTCTCGTCTGGCCTTGCCTGGCTCGTTTGGGTTGTTTTCGGTTGTCCGTCGGTTGTCCGTCGGTTGCTGTGGTCGCGCCTGGCCCTCGACTGCTCCTCGGTCGCTCGGTCTCCCGTCTGCCCCTTCCTGGCTGGCTTTGGTAATGTTTCGGTCGTCCGTCGGTTGTCCGTCGGTTGCCGTGGTCGCGCCTGGCCCTCGGCTGGCCCTCGGTCGCTGGGTCTCTGGTCTGCCCCTTCCTGGCTTTTTTTGATGATTTTTCTGGTTGTCCGTCGGTTGTCCGTCGGTTGCTGTGGTCGCGCCTGGCCCTCGGCTGGCCCTCGGTCGCTCGGTCTCTTGTTTGCCCCTCCCAGGCTGGTTTTTGTAATTTTTTGGTTGTCCGTCGGTTGTCCGTCGGTTGTCCGTCGGTTGTCCGTCGGTTGTCCGTCTGCCGCTTCCTTGCCTTGTTCTGTTTCTGGTTGTCCGTCGGTTGTCCGTCGGTTGCTGTGGATGCGCCTGGCCATCGGCTGGCCTTCGGTCGCTGGGTCTCTCGTCTGCCCTTCCCTAGCTGGTTGCCATGGTCGGTTGTCAGTCGGTTGCCATGGTCGCGCATGGTCTTATGCTGGCCCTCGGTCGCTCGCTTTCCCGTCTGGCCCTTCCTGGCTGGTTTTGTTTTTGTTTCGGTTGTCCGTCGGTTGTCCGTCGGTTGCTGTGGTCGCGCTTGGCCCTCGGCTGGCCCCCGGTCGCTCGGTGTCTCGTCTGCCCCTTCCTGGCTTGTTTTGTTTTTTGTTGTTGTTCGGTTGTCCGTCGGTTGTCCGTCGGTTGCCGTGGTCGCGCCTGGTCGCTCGGTGTCTCGTCTGCCCCTTCCTGGCTGTTTTTTTTCGGTTGTGCGTCGCTTGTCCGTCGGCTGCCACGGTCGCGCCTGGCCCTCGGCCGGCCCTCGGTCGCTCAGTTTCTCGTCTGCCCCTTCCTGGCTGGTTTTGTTTTTTTGTTCGGTTGTCCGTCGGTTGTCCGTCGGTTTCTGCGGTCGCGCCTGCCCCTCGGCTGGCCCCTGGTCGCTCGGTCTCTCGCCTAGCGCTTCCTAGCTGGTTTTGGCTATTTTTTGGTTGGTCGCGCCTGGCCCTCGGCTGGCCCTCGGTCGCTCGGTGTCTCGTTTGCCCCTTCCTGGGTGCTTTTGGTTATTTGTCGGTTGTCCGTCGGTTGTCCGTCGGATGTTGTGATCGCGCCTGGGCCTCGGCTGGCCCTCGGTCGCTTGGTTTCCCGTCTGCCCCTTCCTGGCTGGTGTTGGTTCGTTTTCGGTTGTCCGTCGGTTGTCCGTCGGTTGTTCGTCGGTTCTTGTGGTCGCGCCTGGCCCTCGGCTGGCCCTCGGTCGCTCGGCGTCTCGTCTGCCCCTTCCTGGCTGTTTTTTTTTTTGTTCGGGTGTGTGTCGTTGTCCGTCGGTTGCTGTGGTCGCGCCTGGCCCTCGGCTGGCCCTCGGTCGCTCGGTTTCTCGACTGCCCTTTGCTGGCAGGTTTTGTTTTTTTGTTCGGTTGTCTGTCGGTTGTCCGTCAGATGTTGTGATCGCGCCTGGCCCTCGGCTGGCCCTCGGTCGCTCTGCCTCTCGCCCGCCCCCCCCTGGCTGGTTTTGTTTTTTGTCCGGTTGTCCGTCGGTTGTCCGTCGGTTGCTGTGGTCGCGCCTGGCCCTCGGCTGGCCCTCGGTCGCTCGGTTTCTCGTCTGCCCCTTCCTGGCCGGTGTTGTTTTTTTGTTGGGTTGTCCGTCGGTTGTCCGTCGGTTGTTGTGGTCGCGCTTGGCCCTCGGCTGGCCATCGGTCGCTCGGTTTCTCGTCTGGCCCTTTTTGCTGGTTTTTGTAATGTTTCGGTTGTCCGTCGGTTGTCCGTCGGTCGCTCGGCCTCTCGCCCGCCCCTCCTTGGCTGGTTTGTTTGTTGTCCGGTTGTCCGTCGGTTGTCCGTCGGTTGTTGTGGTCGCGATTGGCCCTCGGCTGGCCCTCGGTCGCTCGGCCTCTCGCCCGCCCCTCCCTGGCTAGTTTTATTTTTCGTCCGGTTGTCCGTCGGTTGTTGTGGTCGCGCTTGGCCCTCGGCTGGCCCTCGGTCGCTCGGTATCTCGTTCCCCCCTTCCTGGCAGGTTTGCATTTTTTTTCCGGTTGTCCGTCGGTTGTCCGTCGGTTATCCGTGGTCGCGCCTGGCCCTCGGCTAGACCTCGGTCGCTCGGTGTCTCGTTTGCCCCTTCCTGGCTGGTTCTGTTTATTCTTCCGGTTGTCCGTCGGTTGCTGTGGCCATGCGTGGCCCCTCGGCTGGCCCTCGGTCGCTCGGTCTCTCGTCTGCCGAGATGCCGAGCGACCGAGGGCCAGCCGAGGGGCCAGGCACGATCACAGCAACCGACGGACAACCGACGGAGAACCAAAAATATCCAAAATCAGCAATGGCAGGGGCAAGTCGCGACCAGAGCAACCGACGGACAATATGCAAAACTAGGATTAAACCTTTCAGAATTTACATCGTCTTACAGTGAGGCAGAGTCGCAATATTCCATTATTTCAGAAACTAAGTTTTTTCTCGAACAAATATTTAAGTCGATTCAATATTTACATGGTTCTAAACACGTAAATCGTGTAAACCATCTAATTAACAACATATTGCGAAACTGCTATACTTTAGGACGATGCCGATTTAAATTGATTTAATAATTTTCTTGATTGGAAGAGTAATTATTCATGAATTGACCTATTCTGATTATTTAAATTTCTGAGATTATTCAAATATGTACTAACGTTCGAAAATAATTATATTTACGTAGTACAATAACTGAAATAATGCAATCCCTTAAACTTAACTTCGTCCTGAAGTCAGGCAGAGTACTTTTATTTGATTAAGGTATTTTTATATTATGTTTAAATTTGCTGGTGAACAATAGTTTTCCAATATTCAAAGTATTTCAAAATCTATCTACATTGTTTAATTCGTAACAAATTATGACTCGGCAGCACTTCAGGACGATGCCGATCAAAATCCTTGTCGTATTCTTTAATTGATCAATCATTTCCTGGGTTTTTTGAATGATCTACAACTTCTTTGCAAATTTACAAAATGTTGATAACTTGATTAGTAATTAATATAATGTTACACAGCTGTCACACTTTAGGATGATGTTATTTCGAATAATTTGGTCCGTTTTACATTTATTTTTTCATCATGCGAAGGTGTAGAATGTGTTAATGTTTTTGCCCGTAAAAAAAAAACCCAACACGTTCAATGTTAGGCGCTTCTTTTTCACGATTGACATTGTAAAATACAACTTTGATAATCTAATTACGCATCCGCTTCACTTTAGAATGAGATCGGTTTACACGTGGTAAATGTTTTATTGCGTAAGTTGTCAAAATGAATGAATCATTCGTTAAATTCAGAAATTCAAATACAAAACTTATAAACGTGCAATACCTGTTCAACGGCGTTAGATGTGCGATTGTTTCACCCGCGTTGCGGCGCACATGCCGCTCGACAAGGCAGTAACAAGGCAGTTTTCCAGCTTCAAATTAAATTGCAACTACCCGCGCGCACTCTGAATAATCTTACTTCAATGCTCTTGAATTTAGAAACGCGATCTCATCGTTCTAGCTGCGCTTCCGAACGAGAGAAAGGCGTGCGCCTGCGCTGCTTGGCCACGCCCTGTCGCTTCAGGCAGCGAACGGCGGTTATTTTCCTTGCCGGCTTCCGTTCAACCACCATGCGTTTACGATTATTCGCCCACTTGCTCGCCAGGGGCTCAGCGGCTTTGCGCCAGCGGGGGTTGCGCCTTCTGCGGCGACCCCTGTTCGCGCGCCTGAGTAGAGCAGTGGTTTGCCCACCCGTCCGAAGGTATCTTAAAGGAGCATACTACATTAGCTGTAACCGTTTGCGAAGACAACTGACGCAGAGTAGTGGCGCAGATGGCCATATCCTGCGCCATTTGCTTGCCGATTAGAGCGGCGCTGAGCTGAAGTTCCAGGGCTTGCGCGTGCAACTCTGGCTGGTGTTTAAACCACCTGTTAATCTCACCATGCAGCGATTCCTTTGGGCTCGTGCCCGAACCAAGCAAGGGCAAAGCGACGGGCCTCATTGAGCGCCGCATGCGCAAGGTATTAAACAAATATTCGCATCGACGGTATAGCGCTGCATTAGCTATGACATCAGCCAATCCCTTGTTTGGCGCGGCAGGAGTGCACCGATCTACTTCTTCCCAGTAGATGCGCGTCAATGCCGCCAACGCCTTGATGAAATCCAGCTTTCTTACGAATGTCGCATTGGCATCAAGATCTTCAGTGATATGTTGCGCTCGGTGCTTGCGCATGCTATCGGTGGCAATCATCGACTGCGCTCTGCTCCCAGCAGCAGTCTGCGAGTCCGCTTCGAGGCCCGCGTAAGTGGGGCCCCGCGCGGCGCTGTTCAGATCTGCGCTCGCCTTATTGAACTTACTTAGACTAATTCGCAAAATTGCGCGACATGGAGAACATGTCCTCCAGTGCGCCTGGCTATGCATAATTGCGAGATGAACCCGGTCTAGACGCAGAAATCTCAGCTGAGGCATAATTTGCTTGAGTTCGGCAAACACTGTCGCCAGCGGGCAATCTAACGCCGCGGAGACGCACTGCTGTCGAGCTCGCTCTGGCAAGTGCTGTTGATGAGCCGCCTTCGCCGCAGGTGCCGCCTCGCTGGATACGGGCCGCGTGCCGACGGCGGCTGACGCGCGGCATTTTGCTGCCAAAATGCCAAAATGCGTCTCTCGGCAGCGCCGCCTGGGAACGGCGCCGCCGCCCGAATCTCAGCCGATTCCCTGTAGTTCGCCTGGCTTTTCACGCGCGCGGCAGCGTGCAAGGTCGCATCCAAGGAGATGTGCTCAAACCCCACATTGTCAACTATCTCGCCCATGAGAGCCGCTCTCAATTCGCTTATGAAAGGAGACGGGAATACGTCCTCCACTAATGATTGCCACTGGACGACATGTCCTGGTAGTAAATGCGCGACGCAATCGCCGGCTTCCTAAAAGCGCGTCACAATCCTCGCCCTCGTCGGGCGCGCTCGACCTTCGCGCAGGATGGGCTCGCGGAGGGCGAGCTCGGCGAACTACTTCGCGCAGTGCGCGTTGCCCACGCGCCTGGCTTGGAGCACCCCGCCCTCTCCGAGAGCTTCGAAATTCACGAGCCGGGGGCCGTCGTGTTCAAGAAGTAACCGAATGCGCTTGCCAACGCCCAGACAACGCAGAGGCGGGTTCACCGTGCGCCGCATGAGATCGGCGCTGCGCTGCATCAGGTCATTTGACTGACTCGTTGATAACATATCGTCATCAAACAACACCTGGATCACTGTCCTTTGCTTTGTCCCTGAAGCAACGTATCTTCCTGATCCCATATTGCGATCTCTGTTATTCTCGCATTTCCTGTTCAGGCCGCGGTGATTCGCAATGTGCGCATGGAGATTCCTTTCGACGTTTACAGAAGAAGTGTCATCTTCTTTGAACGGACGAAGCAAACACCTTGCAATTATCCCGTTCCTTTCCTTTGTGACACCTGTGCGGGATAGTGACTTCTTGACGGCTTCGAATTCAGTCACCTCATCGCGTAGAAGCCGCAAGAGCTCCGCATGCACGTAGACGCACGAATCGTCATATCCCCCCCGCACTCGTCGTCTGCGTTCACGACGTCTATAGATGCCTCCTCCCCGACGCCAGCCCCGGCTGCCATATCCGTTTTGTCGCATTCAGCGACGCTACTGACAGAGAAGAATGAGTGTTCGTCCCCGAAAGCAAACGTCGCCTCGGCGCCGAAATCGGACGCAACGCGCAAGCAATCACCCAGGCGATCTCGAGGCGCGCCCCAGGATCGCCCTTCGGAGTGCACGATGCTGCCGCCGTGGCCGAATACTCCGACAGCTGCGCAATGTTTCTGCCCTCAACTCTCCCGTGAACAAGAAATTGCCCAAGTGTGTTCATCGCTTCCATCGGAACAGGCCGCAATGACACGCCACACATATTGGCGTCATCGCGATGTCGTCGAAGGCCTCTTTCCATTGCTGCTGCGTTCTCGTCCGAATCCGCAGCGGCGGCCGCAGCGACGCCGTCCCAATCGCCAGTTAGCGCCGCAATGCCGAATGGAATGCAGTTGTCGCGCTGCGCCAGGCGTCGCTGACCATGAGAAAAGGCAAATCGAATGAACGATGCAACCCATCTGGCCGAGAGCTGCTGCCCCGCGTAGCGCGGCTCCACTAACCGGCAAGGGCGGCGACGGGGAGCGGTCGGAGCTCGGGCTACCTTGGAGGACTCCCATACGGTTTCCGAGTAGATGGGGTCGGAGGATCCCGCCGCGTCGCCGACGCATCGCCAGCGCATCGGTGGTGCGTCGGTGACGTCGGCGAGGCATTGGCGACATCGGCGCGGGGAAAATCGGACCCCACATCGCCAATGCATCGGCGATGCGGTGCGATCCGCCGACCCCACCTAGTGCGACTCCCATTGGGAGGCCCGGGTACCTGCGGCAACGCGCGCCGCGAGCGAGCGGCGTCTGCGCGCGCGGCAGATGCCGGCGTCATCGCCCCAGATGCCGGCACCCGCGAAAAAACCCAACGCTCCATCCAAAGGATCATCTTCGCGCTCTCCGCCTCGAACGGCGAACTGCACCTGAAATCCCATCGCTATGCGACCATCGAGGGCCGCCAACACAGCCTCGTCTAAAGCCCAGGCCGGCAGGCGCCAGCGCTCCTTGCCGGGTAGCACTTGCGCGGGCTACCCTGCTTCACCTCGACGCCGATGCAAAGTGGCGCAGTGGCGGGCTCGCTGTGTTACAAGAACAGGCCCGAGCAACTGAATTATCCTTGGGCTTTTCCACGGGCAACAATTCCACGCCGACTGCTCTCGCGCAGGTCCGGCGCGCGCGCCGAAGTGGCGCCTAGAACAGCGCTGGCGAGGCCGCCGCTGCGCTGGGAGGATCGGCGGCGGTGGCCCCCTTCAACACTTCCGACCACCTGCTTGTGAGCTGCGCCATTGCGCAGATTATGCCGTTGCCCGCGGAGAAGAGCACCTCGGCGTCGCTCGGCATCTCTGCAGCCTCAATGTCAAATTCATTTTCTAGAAGAATATCAGTAAAGTAATGCTTCTCCTTTTTTTTGATGCTCGCAGCAAAACCGGCGGCCGCGAGGATCCGCCCCTCGGATTTCCTGCGCGGAAGCTGCCGCGGCCAGCGCATCGCCGCCCGCTTGACTCGAGAGAACGCGCGTCTCGTCGACGCGCAACACTTATCCAAACAATAGTCCTCAACGCCTTGCCACATATAGCTGGCCAGCGATGCCTCCGTCCACTTGCCCTGCGCCGACTCCAGGATTTTGAACTGCTCCGGGCACTGCCCTGGCGCCCGCCATCGCAGGAATCGCGCTGCCCTCGCCAACATATTGGCGAACTCATTATCGGAGAAGTCCGGCGGCAAAGCGCTGCCACGCATCAGCTCGATCCAGGCACCATCGCATCAGCTCGGCCCAGGAGCTGCCGGCGGCATTTTGACAGCATCCCGATCAGGAGTCATAAGAGAGCTCGCCCAAACTACATTCGCTCGCTAGTGCACCTGCCCCATGGACCCCCACCCCCTCTGCGGACCAGCGCCCCCTAAACTTATTCCCCGAAATCTCCGCAGACCACAGGCGACCTCAACGCGAGCGGATAAGCGAGGGCGGCTTTCAGATATCGACCTGCAAACATCCTCTCGATCTGCGCGAACCCGATTTATCGCAGCCATTTCCTCCGCGAGCAGCGAGGCGCTAACGATCTCCAACTTGTCGATGATCAGCGCCGGTAAACAACATATGCAGTTCACGAAATCCAAATCAGAAGTATGGGCAAATACAACGTGCTGCAATCGTTGATGCATAGTCTGCGCCGACAGCTCCTCGTTGACGTATTGTCGAGAGTGCCAATAGACTACGCGCCTGTAGCTCTTGCCGCAGTCAAGTGGCACTGTCTCTTTGCTTCCGATTCTACGGGTTGGAGACTTCTCGGCGCTCGGCTGCGTCGAACCGGGCTTCCTTATCTTGGCGCTGATGTCGGTCGCCATCCTAGTCCGATCAAGCAGCCGCTGCGACGTCTCTGCCAAACTCGAGATCTCTCGTCCAAACTCGAGATTATCTCGAGGATGTCCTTCGTCGGCCGCCCCCTCCCAGGGGCAATCGCCGATGCCGGCGCATTGAGCGCGTTTGCCAAAGTCTGCTCGTTCTCCAATCTGGATGCACATCGCGCCGCCCCCAGCGCAGACGCGTCGCAATGCTCTGGATATGCTGCGCCGCAGCTGGGCGGCCGCGCTGGACAGAGCGCCGAGGCGCCCTTCCTAGTTATGACGCGCGGAATCAAGCGACCCCCCGCTTTGCCATTGGAACCGACGTCGATCCACGAGTCGCTGCTTTTCAACAGCTGCCACTGTTCCGCTTTGTTGCCCTTCAGCGCAATGCTGGGAGGACACGCGCGCGCGCTCGGAACACGCTGGAAGTCAAGTAGTTGAAGCCTTTCCGTTGCAACTCCTTCCACATGATTGTTGAGAAGAACAATCGGCGAGTCGAGACCCTGAGACGACGGGTCGGTCAAGCCCTCGGCGACAGCGCTCGCTGCCGATTCCGCCGCTTTGACCTCTTTAATATGACAAGCGATCCTGACGCATTTATCGGTTACTCCATGGTTGCCGCCGCACTTCGTGTAGTTCACCAGAATGTCTCTGCGCGCCTCAAGCCCGTTCCCCACCTCGAACGCATGCTGCATCTTATGGCCGGCCGCAATTACACGCCCACTAATCATGAAATCCTTGGCGTCGGGGTCGCGCTCGGAGATGCCGTGCCTGTTCGGATTGCTGAAGTTTACATCCACGTAAAGCTGTTCGAAGAATCGTGACTGCATCTTGGTGATGGCGAGGTTTCGCACGGTGGACCCAGTGACGTTTTCGAAGTTAAAGAACTTATTCACCTCCGTGCGCTTCCATCCGTTGATCTGGTGTATCTTCGTCAAGATTGAGTACGGGAGTCTCCCCGAGATGGTGTCGGCCGTGGCAACCTTCTTGAGCAGGTCCGGGCGCATGTTACCCCTCTGCCCCGAGGGTCGCTCCTGGCCAGTGAAAATGCAACCGCCGACCATGGGCTCCACCACCTCGCGCATCTCCTCGCCTAGGACAAAAATATATTCGGATCGGAGAACTTGTGTTTCTCATCGCTGTGCATCGCGTGGAGGTGCGAAGCGAAGAGGGATAACCCGACGCCGCGCGGCCCTTAATAAATTGTTATTTGATCGAAGTTTAGACAGCGCTTGGCCAGTGCTTGCGCGGCCTGGCCGAATACTAACGACTCTGGCATTGACCAAAAAAAGTTGCCCATGCACGCGCTGGACGCGCGCCATTGCATTTTCGAGCACGGGATCCAACAGAGGGCTCGGCATTCCAAAATAGGTATTGTTTTGTTCTCTGGTGAGCGACCCGAGAACAACGAAGCGCGATCGGACTCGCTGCGATCGTACAACACGCTGCAGTCGATGAACGCGCATCCTGGAACCCAAGATCTTTCGGTGTAACACCACTCGAGAAAATAGGGTATCAATTTGTATCCCAACAAGTCAAATTGAAGCTCATCAGAAACTTTGAATATGGTCTGAGCCGCTAACACAGACCAATGGTCAGCCGAATTGCTCGTGTCTGGTAGAAGCGCCCCCTCTGCCGCCTCCTCGTCGCCGGCGTCGGTTTCACCCTTCCAGGAAGGCACAGCGCCGCCGTCTTCCAACAAGGCGTTGCCATTGTTGAACATGCAATTGTGATGGAACGTCAACATTGCCGTCGGCAACTCGTTTTTGTTATGATCCAAGGCCTTTTTGATGGACGCGTCGATCGCAGCCAGGACGTCAGCATCCTTGCGCGCGACAGGCGCCTCGAAGTACCTGTGCACATCTTCCAAGGTCAGCATGGCACTACCAATGGCAGACAAAACGCTCGGCGGCATAAGTCCAGCGAAACCCTCGAAATGTCCATGGGAGCGGTCGCGAAAATAAGCGCGGCCCGAGTGCGCCCGCAGCTCGCGCCCACCCAGGAGCACCCAGAGAAGCTGAACCTGCTGAAGGAGGCCGACGTCGGATTGTCTGCTCCGACACAGCAGTGGCACTGCCATCCCACGCCGTTTGACATCGTCGCTCCAGTCCGCGTAGTTGTCGTCAACGATACTGGCAAGACTCTCAGCAGCAGCCGCTACCCCGTGAGATTGAGGCGTATCTGCGTCCAACGACCTCGAGAGCTGCTCCGACTTCTTGGCGACGTCGGACCACGTCGACTTGAATGTCGCATCGGAAGTGGCGGCGCCCGCGATGCGCATGCGCTTGGCCAGGGCAGCGTCCATGACGGTGCCCGAGGAGCTCCCTCGGCGATCTCGGCCGCCATCGTGTCATCATGGCCAATGTTCGGAAGCCGATCTCTGCAGGCTGCGTTTCAGGCATTACAATGTCTTCGGTGGCCCGCCCCTAACTGCCTGGAGTGCTGCGATAAAGGCGCGACAGGCGGCGACCGGGGCCATGGCCGCGCGCCCCCTCGTCGGCGGTGATTATTTTGAAAATCAGAATATCTGACGGCGCCGGCGCCTTGGAAGCAGTCTCCAACTTGCGGTATTTCTCCCAAGTGGTAGCGTAGTGGTCATGTACGCGAACTCTCGTGCAATGTCCCACCCTCTTCCCGGACTGATAACACAAGTAGGCGCCAGGGCGAGAAATGTCGCTCACCTGGCGAAAGCTCGGCGTCAGCGGCGGCAACGAAGATGGGGGCCGCGCGCCCGACAGGCTCGAGGAGGGCAATTTGAGCGGCCCGATTGGGCGCCCCGAGTGCCCTTTTTTCGCGACCCGATCGAGCGCGCCCGCCCGCTCTCCGATGCGCCGACGACGCAAGCTCGCCCGGGCTCCTTCTGCGAACCAACACCCAGCGCAGCGGCGACGTCTACGCATCGGCGACCGCGCGAGGCGGTGGTAAGGAAGCGCTTCGCATATGCGACGGCGTGCAGCGCCTTGCCGGTCACGTGGCCGATGCCGCGCGCAACGCAGTTGCCCTGGTGCGAAAGCAACGCCAGCTCTGGGTGAAGATCTGTCTTCACGAAGACGGGGGAGCTCAAGCCGCGCATGTACCACGGCGCACTGCTCTTCTGGCCATTCGAGCGGCGGTGAGGCTTCGACGGGCGCCCGCCAGCAGGCCCTGTCTGCGATGTTACCACGCCCGATTGCATCCAGTCTGGTCTGAAATGACGCCCGCCTCGACGAGCGCCAGGGCCTCCTCGCTGCTGAGATCCAGCTGCAACACCGAAGCCATTGCGATGCTGAGTAACAGCGGCGAAACAGTATGTAAGAGGGCGCTATGCCCTCGAGTAGAAGATATGAATGAGGACGCAAAGCCCTCGACGTGAGATCGGAGATGAGCACTCCTGGTCTTCGCTCCGATAGCTACTCGAGACAATTCGCTGCGAAATCCTTCTGGTTGATCGCAGACAGGAACCATTGCCCTTACATAGACATTGCCCCATGCGAAGGAACCGATACATCAAGATGACGACCGAGGAAGCTCTTGCCCACTACCACACTTCTGACAATTAACAGTTTTAGCTGGCAAACAAAACTACCGTTGTTTAGAACTTGCGGGCTGGACCTCTGTTTTTCTGGGGGAGGGGAAGGGCTCGGGGTAATCTGTGCGCGGCCATGCCAATTATTCGCAGCGGCCGGATGCCCGGTGCGAATAGACACTCAGCGAGGCGCGCGCAGGCCGAAACGCCCTTGCCTCTTACGAGGTCGCTTGCCCCAGTTTGCGTTTTTTTTCATGGCGAGGCGTTGCCCGCACAACAATCGACCGAATTTTAGCCCCGATCGATCGCAGGCAGAAGCCATCGCCGCGTCGCGGACATTACCCTGTTCCAAGACACTCAGAAAGCAAGATGACCCATCTTCCCTTGGCACCTCCGTTAGCAGAAAGAGAGAGAGAGAGAGAGAGAGAGAGAGAGAGAGAGAGGACAACGCAAAGTGAAATACGAATACGAATATGATGGATAGTGAGATAGCGAGAGAGAGAGAGAGAGACAAATAGAGAGATCGAGAGAGAGAGAGAGAGAGACCCAAAAAGAAGGCGAGGGGGGAGCGGATATGAGCTAATAAATGCAATTTTGCAAAATATGAGATGAGCAAGCGCGCTGCGCCATTTCTTTCGATGGCATCACGCGCGCAAGCAGATGAACTCTGAGAGCATCCGAAAGCATTTGGGCGCGCTTCCAGCTGGGCGCGGCGACGCGGAAAGCAGGCGGGGGGGTCGCAAACCCAAGGGATTTCGGAAAATTGAGCTAAGTAATATCACTGCAGTCAGCATTTACATCTGACAGAGGCCAGGGCACTCAGGAGCCACCCGTCGCACTGATGTCGATGTCGTCGCTCGGAGGGTGCCGCGCGCTCGTGCCAGCGGGGCTGTGTAATGAGAACGTCGCGGTGAAACTGTTGTCCGAATAGTACGTCTCCCCATCCAATATTCCGGCGATAGACACTCTGCCGCCACTGCCGCGGGTTGGGAGACGAAGAACCTCGCGGACCTCGACGAAGCATTCGAGATCCCGAAGGTGCATCTGCCCCCACCCTCAGCAGCGTCGACAGAACATCAGGCCCGGGAGTACGCGCGCGTGGTCGAGGCGCGCGTCTTGCGCCCAGCGGGAGCCCCGCACCGACTCAACATCCGATGAGATGACGTTGGTCGGGTTGTGGTGGTGATGATGGTGGCGTTCTTAAACGGCGGCGCCTCCGTCCATCCATGGGCCCCGAGACCAGCGCGGCGCTGCCGTGGCCGGCGGCGGGCTCGGAGGCGCGGCCGGCGACGGCGCCTTGGCCGGCACAGGAGCCGCCGCCGCGGCGCCACCATCGACGCCGGAGCTCATCCAATTGAGGCTGTCTTGATCGGTGAGCAGCCCCATGTCGCTCAACCTGCGCTCGGCAGCCAAGAGGGTCTGGCGCGTCATGAGGCAAGTGGGCCGCCACCTCGGCGCTGCCGAGTGCGAGCGCCATCGCGCGAGGGCTTCCGGGAAGCGGGCTGTGTTGGATCGCGCTGGGCGTTACGTGGGCGAATTGGCCGCGGCCCGCCACGCCGTCCCACCGTTGATCTCTGACGCGGTATATTTAGGTTGTGTTGCGAATGGGTGCGCAGAGACGCACGTTGAGCATGCATTTGCGTTGGCGCGTAAATGCGTGATGTTCTTGAGGCGCACGAGACACTTATTTCTGCCGCGGCACATTCGAGGTACCTCCAGATATTGACGATGGGCGTTGGTTCTGAAATTCCTTTGCATCGAAGCAAATATATCGAATCGAAGAGATAACAGCGACGCAGAGTTCCCGATTGAAGATCAGATGCTCGCTCGAGCCAGTCGGCTGCGACACCTTCCCCTCTCCCCCGATCGATCGAACGAAGAGATTGAAACCCTCTTACTCTCGTTATCACGCGACAACCCTTTAACTGCTGCCTCAAACTATACGAGATCTTCGGTGCCCATCCAGCTCCCATGCTAGCTGCCTCAACCAGCGCGCGCAATGGAATCGCAATGGGAACTCGAAAGGCACAGGACCTAGAGGGGGGGCCACAGCGGCTCAGCGGCGGCGCTTCCGATTCAGGTTGAAGCAAGGAGCCACTTGCTTGCCATTGCCCACCTGCTGCTGGTTGATATTCAGCTCAATGGGCCAATGATATGGCAAGGCCTGCTCCTGCCGAACGTATCCAATACCTAAGGAGACCCGCGGAGACCACGGAGGAGCTTCAGACAACTTGCGTGCACCTCAGAGAGTGCCAGGAGGGAGTGTGGACAGCCGTGAACGATTTTCGAATTTCAAGTTCAATCGTGGTTTTTCGCTTGGGTCAACATAAATTGCAGAACAAGTGCCCTCGACGGCGCGCGGTGCTTCTGCCGCGCGCGATACCAAACAGCTGGATAATTCTTGCAACAATATTCAAAGAGAGGAACACATGTACAGACAAATCATTGAGTCACTTTTGACAATCACATCAAATCCGAGCTCTGTGTGTTCGTTCATTATAATTTTGAGCAAACCGGATGGACTTAAGCTGCCGCGATATTCATATGGTCTTCCAGGTGCAGTGTACAAGTCGCTCACACCTGGAAACTTCGCATGGCAGGAAACACGGCTGAATAATTCCATTGGCATTGCAACGAATACGGGTGTGTTCCGTGAGCGAGTTGAGTAAGTCTGCAAACGCCCCCGTCTCTCCAACGCGAAGTGTGTCTTTGGTTTCCACTGCTCCTGCGAACCAGCGCAACAATCGCCTTGGGCCTGCTCCGAGTTCCCCCACGAGCAAAACTTATGCCTGAATACGATTGACTTCATCCTTTGGCAACATGTAACAGCTTGCGTACTTGATCATATGGTCAACTGCGTCGAGCCATATTTTTTTCGATCGGGAACCCTGGAAGCCTGAAACGGGATTGCACATCTGCGCATCAAATGCACATGGTGGTAAAATACACATTCAGGCCATACCAAGAATTGAAGAGCCGCCTGAACAAACTCACCCAAGATGGTCGGCTCTCGCCTCCCAGCTTTCCAAACATTCCCGCGGTCGGCCCATCTCCCGTATGGATTGGATACTGGTACATATAAAGTGTAATTGGCTGCGCAGAGAAGAAGACTGATGTATTTGGAGAGTGACCAAAGGAAGCTGTTCATGTCTGGCTCGGACAGTGCATCATACAGGAACGGTGTTTTGTTGTGTGCCATCATGTTGCGAGCATTATCGCGCATTGCTGTTCGAAACGCGTAAGCTGGGAGAAATAACACCAGCAGGCGCGCGCGCCGCGACTCGACTGGCCGAGCTTCGCCGCAACGGGGCTCTAATTCAGATCGGAGAAGCACGGTAAAATGATCGGTGTCACGTGACAGAGACATTCGCATGCGAGTCGCTTTGTTCATTCTCAGCTCAAACATGTCTCAGTTGATTCAGCTTTCATCGCGGCGCCCCCCGCGTCGTCCTCAGGCGAGGAGAGGGGCGAGGAAAAGAGGGCAGAGGGGGAGGAACGGTGAAGAGGAGGAAGGAAAGACATATCAGAGAGAGAGAGAGAGAAAGAGGGGAAAACAAACAAAAGGAGGAAGAGGGAGGAGGTGGGTGCGTGTCTCTCGCCGTCTGAACCCACGCACGACCTCGAATGGGCCGTCGGTCTCGCCCTCGTCCAGATGCAACTGCGCTTGCAAACGAATCGCCCATCCAAGTCTGGAGCGATTCTTGCCCCTAGAATAGCGAAATCGCCGCCCGTTAACAATCCTCGCCCGCATTGCCAAATTTCCGTGGGAAAACAGATCATCACAAGCAGGATGGCGGTGAGAATGCCGAAGAAATGCGTGGAAAACATCACGTAAAACATAGTGAAAAAAACAGGAAACACCAAGATGAGATGAACGACGGGCCCTGGGTGGAGGCGGCCGGTGGGCGCGGCGGAACAGTCGAGGCGGACATTGCCTCAACAGGGAAGGTGATTCCCAGAGCAGCCGTTCCTTCCCGCAGGCGGCCCTCCACGTGGATCTCCGACGATCCGTTTGTTGTGCGATCCCGGCGTCTTTCCTCGAGTTCGACTTCATCCCCCGGGACTATCAGAGACAGGTCCAAGACGAACAACTAGTGCCAAGGCCGCCCATCGGAAACGGGTCCTGGAGGAAGTAGGTCCCCTCATAAGATGGGAGTAGGTCCCGTAAGGTTCCCAAGAGAGCTCCAAGAGGGCCACGGGAGGTCACCAAGAGGCCCTCGGCTGGGCTCCGAGAGGGCTCCAAGAGGGCCCAAGCCACTCGAGACGGCTCAAGGGGGCCCCAGGACGATCCAAGAGGGCCCCAAGACGGCAGAAGGCCCAGAGAGGCGATATTGACTGATCTTCGCAAGGTTTGTTGTTCGTTGTTCGTATGCCGTGCCAAAGTCATAACAGCAAGAGGGCTCCAAGACACTGAGCAAGCGAGCTCATGCCCTCACAGAGTACCATCGCTTTCCGTTCCCGTGCCGGCCCAGGTGACGGAAAGAGCGACGTATGAGTCATGACATTGAGTTGGGGCGAAGCCCTTTAGGGATGGGTGCAGGGGAGGGGGGGGAGGCGGGGGGATTTAGGTGACTAGGTGACGAAAAGAGGTACGAGTGATGACGTTGAGTTGAGGCGAAGCCCTCCAGGTAGGGGTCCAGGGGAGGGGGGAGGAGCGGGGACAGGTCTAAAGACCCTTTTCCCCAAGAGGCCCCCAAGACGGCCCAAGAGGAGTCCAGGGCGGCCCAAGAGACTCCCCAAGGCGGCCCAAGAGAGGTCAAAGACGGCTCCAAGACGGCCCCAGAACGCTCCAAGAGACCACAAGACCTTCCAAGATCTTTGCAAGATTGCTTAGTATGGCCTCAAGCCGGTCCAATAGGGCCCCGAGACTCCCCAAGAGGCTTGCAGGAAGCTTCCCAAGAGGGCCCCCAAAAGGGTCCGTAGCCATTTTGGCTCAAGCTCGGCTCGGGTAATCTCACCTCCGGCGCCCCACGCGGGCCTGCCGGACGAGGGCATGGCCCAGTTCTCGCCGGGCAACTTCGTGGCCTCAAGGCAGCGCGACTTTGTGGTGTTCATGGTCGGCGCCTGCGGCCTCCTCGCCTGTTGCCTCGTGGTGCTCGTCGGCCTGCTGCGGGGCCGCCGCCTCTGCGAGGGCTCCTTGCTGGCGTCGGGCGCCACCTGCGGCCGGCGGGCGCGCCAGGACGGCGCCTGCGAGGCCTCGCTGTGCGAGGAGCTGGAGCGCCGGCGGCTGACGCGCGCCCTGCGGATCCTCCCCTGGGCGCAGGCACTGGTCTTCACGAATTTCTTCGTCTTCACCGTGCGCAGCGGGCTGGACGGGGGCTCCGTGAAGAGGTTCGGGTCGATCGTTCAGGACATCGCTCTCTCCGTCTTCAGCGGCATGATATCCATCATGTGGGCATCGCAATGGGCGCAAGTCTTCGTCGTGACGGCCAGGTCTTTGGACTACTGGTTCTCTGCGCTGATGGCCTGCCTGGTAGTGTACCTGTCACCGTATGCGATCCGTGCAGACCTGGTCGCCTATCGCATGAGCATGATCTACATTCTCAGCCTTTTCTTATGTCTCTGGAATCTGAAGCCGATAGTGAACATCCCATGGTTGTTTGTGCTATGCGTCTCGTCCACCTACACGCTGATGTTCGGGGAGAACGCAGAGGAAATCCAGAGTGATGAGTACAGCTTCGAGCAGATATTGAGCGACGGGTTTCAGAACATGATTCTCTTGGTGGGCATGATCATCGTGTTTCACCACCTCCTGACTTACATCGTTCGCCTGGAGCTCCAGTCCAAGTTATCCAGGCAGGAGCTCCGGGCGGCCACCTCGGTGCTCGGCTGTGTGTGCGAGGTGGTGGTCGACCTCGACGCGGAGTTCAGGCTGCAGAGGCACTCGCGGGAGCTAGCTGACATGCTGTTCCTGAATCCCCAGCGCAGCCTCAAGCAGGAGGACATCCGCTCGTTCTTGGTGTCCGAATCCGACAACAGCAAGTTCACAGAACAGATGGGGCAGCTGCGGGACTGCGGGAAGGAGCACTCAGACCTGAGCAAGACCTTCCAGGTGCTGATGAAGGACAGCACGGGCATGCCTGTGAACGTGCACGTGTTCGCCGTGTCCTATTTTTGCCAGGGCGGGCTCATGGCCTTCAAGGTGGGCGTCCTGGAGGTGAGCGACTCTGACTCCATGCTTCTGCCAAACCTAGGGCGTCTGGCGGAGATCAGGCAGCTGCGCCGGCGGGGTGGCCGGCCAAAGCAGGACCTGCAGGGAACGCCGCCGAGGCCGCCCCCCGGTCCGCCAGAGGACGCTGAAGACAGCGGCGGCAGCAGCAACGGCAGCAGCAGCAGCGTCGGCGACCTGGGCGCTCTGGACCTGGAGCAGTCCCTGGGCTCGGATCCTTCAGGCTCGACGTTTTTCAATGATTTCGAGGGGGGCGCCCCCGCCTTCTGGTTCGACGTGCTCTCGGCTGGCTACGACATTCTGTGCTTCTCCGACAGCTTCCAGCACTGCTTCGGCACCTGCGAGGACGCGAAGTTTCTGAGCTGGGTCAAGATGAACCAACACGACCAGTTTGTGGCGTGGGTCCAGGAGGCGTATGTCGCGCTCCTGGGCCAGACCAAGGGTGATATCTCAACCTCCACGGAAATTTTGTCGCAAACCCTCCACTTCATGCCGACCCACCTGCGCCAGCGCCAGCTCGCCTTCTCGGCCACGGTGTTCATGGACTTGGCCGACATCCCGGACCAGTCCAAGCGGGGCCGAGGCACCGCGCGCATGACCTTCAGCAGCGTCCAGCGCTGGACGTCCAGCGGCGCTCGACGAAGGCCCGGCCGAGGGCCCAGGCGGCCGCCGCAGCCCGATGGGGAGTCGCACCGCAGCGGTGGGACCCTGGGCGCCCTCGAGGCCGCGGGGCTGCGCAGGCCCGCCAGCCTGTGAGCCGCGCCGGCAGGCCGGGGCTCGCCGGTCCCAGCGTTGTGGGAAAATCCAACTTTAACTGTGATTCGCGAGCCCGGTCCCAGAACAATGATGATATTACCAAGCTGGATATCAAGAAATAGTATGTTGACGCGCTATAGGTTTGCTCATGTTCCCATATGTTCCCGTCAGATAGTTTTTGATATTAGCATTTCGCCCATTATCCATGTATGTATCAATTACAATTATTTTGTACACCACTTCTGGGCTTCTTGAGCTTTCTTGGGAGGTCTTTCCGGGATCTCTTGAAGCATCTTGCGAACGTTTTGGGCCGTCTTGGTGATCTCCCGGAAGTTTAGATCCAATGCCCTCAAATATGAAGGCCTGTTTGGTGCTCGAGATCCGCTATCCCCACATATGATGGGGGGGAACAGGCGCGCGCTCCCGCCGACCCCACTGTGGGTGGGTCACAAGCGTGGGCTATTTACTGTTCTCCTCCTCCTCCTCTTGTATTCTTCTTGTATTATTCGCTCTCATCGTCATCGCATTGTTTACCCTTGCATCTATTAACAATCAATTTATTGCCCCCTTTTTCCCGCGCTGTTGAGCCACGGCGGACATCCCCCTTCAGGGCCTTGTGTTTTACATCATCCTGAGCCCTCCTAGGAGCTCTCGGGATCTTTCGGGATCTCCTGAGGCCCCCGGGCCCTCCCTCAACCCCCCCTCCCCCCCAGAAGCTCCCGAGGCCGCCCTGGGGCCTCCTGGGGCGGGCGGATTTTCCCCGAAAGGGGTTTCAAGGAGCGGGGGCAAGGCCAGGAGTCTCGGGGCCGTCTTGGGCGTCGTGGAAGTCTTTCGAGGAGAGGAGGATGAGGAGAATATGGAGGAGGATCGTGAGGAAAAGGGGAAAGAAGCAGAGGCAGAGGAGGAGAGAGTGGGAAAATATGAGGATGATGAGGAGGAGGCGGAGGAAAAATAGGAGGAGGAGGAGGAGGAAGTCAAATATAATGTGGAGGAGAATGGAGAAGGGAAGGGCGAAGATACTGGCGGAAGACAAGAGACGTGAGACTATGAAAGATGACATTGAAAAAGACAAGGATCGTACGGGACCCGTTTCGTCCTCCCACATTTATCTATATATATATATACATACACACATCAACTTTCGGAGGTCCGCGCTGATTCTTGAATCAGCACCAGTCCCCGGGGCTCCAGCGCCGACCCAAGAAGTCCGTGCGGACACCCAAGACGTTTATCTTTATAGAACGTTTTGGCTCACGATCGCAGGAGGAGGAGGAGGATGAGGAGGAGGAGGAGGATGAGGAGGAGGAGGAGGATGAGGAGGAGGAGGAGGAGGGAGGAGGAGGACAACGAGAAAGAGGAGGAGGAGGAGGAGGAGGAGGAGGAGGAGGAGGAGGAGGAGGGCCCCTCACATGGTGGTCCACCCTGGGGGGTCCGCCCGCTGGCCGGCGCCTCGCCGCACCTGCGCGTCTCTCTCTCTCTCTCTCTTTTTCTCACCCCTGTCCCTCACGCGCTCGGTTCGGTCCCTTCCTCGACCTTTCTTTCGGCGGCGCCTCGCCGCACCTGCGCGTCTCTCTCTCTCTCTCTCTCTCTCTCTCTTTTTCTCACCCCTGTCCCTCACGCGCTCGGTTCGGTCCCTTCCTCGACCTTCCTTTCGGCCCCCGCTTTCATGATGTTCCAACCTACTTTAGCCTTGATCACCAGAAATCATGTCGAGCGCCAGGAAAGTACCGAAACCTCAGGGTTTCCACGCGTCGGGCCCTGGGAGGCGATACTCGTTCGACACTGTCTCGACGCTCTCCTGGGTGTTCGAAATGATGTCTGAGATGCGGCCCTGAAGTACGATGGGAGCAACGTAACCCCCGCGTGTCATGTCCCTCCCCTCGCGCTCGTCGGCCCCACCAGCGGCCAGACCGAGCCGTTTTCCCGAGTGCCCCCGCCGCGCCCGCCTCGGAGGGGAGTGCGGGCAGGCGACGGGGGCGACGGCTGCACCCCACGGCGGACAGAGGCCGCCAGATTCGAGGCTTCGAGGAGAGAGGAGGAGAGAGGAGGAGAGAGGAGGAGAGAGGAGGAGAGGAGGAGGAGGAGGAGGAGGAGGAGGAGGAGGGAGGAGGAGGAGGAGGAGGAGGGAGGAGGAGGAGGAGGAGGAGGAGAGGAGGAGAGGAGAGAGAGAGAGAGGAGAGAGAGGAGGAGAGAGAGAGGAGAGAGAGGAGAGAGGAGGAGAGAGGAGAGAGAGAGAGGAAGCTGGAGCAGCAGCAGCAGCAGGAGGAGGGAGGAGAGAACTCGCTTAGGTCTCCCAGATGTGGTCTGGGCCGATAGGATCCCATCTAGGAGGCCTCCAACTCGGCCGCAGGAGCCCCTGGTGCGCATGGCGTCCATGGCGTCTGCGGCTGGCGCGGCCGCGCCGCCCGCCGTGGTGCGCGTGGCGTCTGGCCGGCCGCGCGGTGCGCCGCAGTGACGCGGTGCTCGTGCTGCTGTGACGTGGAGGGCGCGCCTCCTGCAGCACGAGGATTCGATGGGAAGTCACGGAAGCTTCTTGGGCTGAGTGGAATGTATAATTATATGATATCGCCGCGCCGTTTGTTCCGACGCACGGCCTTGCGTCTTGGGGAGGACGCCGCGGCCACCAGGACAAACTCCGCTTCGGGCGCGGCGTGTTTGCCGTGGGGTTTGCCGCGGCGCCGGCTGCGTCTCCTCAAGTGCGGGACACAAAGTTTGCCGTGAGTTTGCCGTGGTGTCGGCGTCGTCCACTCGGGCGCGACGAGAACAAACGGCGCGGCAAGATAATGACGCAGAGCGCGCTCAATAGCGCCCAGCAGCCGCGCAGAGCGCCTTCGGTAGAGCCAAGCAGCGCTGAATAGCGCGAAATAACGTCTGGTAGCGCCCAGTGGCACCGAATAGCATAAAAATAGCTCCCAATAGCGACCAATAGCCCTCAATGGCGCCAAGTGGGGGAGATGCACCATGTCCACTTTGCGCGCGATTGGGCTCGCTATTGGGCGCTGCGGGGACGACCAGAAGCTTCCGTGCGTTGCTTTCGGAGAATATCGGTGGCGCGCACGAAGAGGGCAGGGCGAAGGATCAGAGGAGAGAAGGGCACCGATGCCGTTGCCCAGGCCTTGTCTTCGCCAGTTCTGGGCCTCTACCGGATGCTCTCGTCGCCAGGGCTGAGCCAGCTTCGCGATCCTCACCGAAACGCACCCTGGGAGAGGTCCGGGGAGTGGCGGCATCGGTATCGGTATTTGCTGGTTTTCCCCGGAGGCTGACGGCCCGGGAGCCTGGCCAGGGCCCCCAGAAGCCGAAAGCGGCCAAGAATTCTCAGTCCTGATTTTTGGGGGCACGACGCGAGCAGGTCTGGGCCCCGCAATGCCCCCAAGGGGGAAGGGGCTCGGCCCCTCCGAGGAAGCCTTCCCCCCGGGACTGCCCTCTCGGGCGGCAGCCCCCCCCCCTCCTCCATTCCTTCTGCTTGTAGATAATTTCTGCGTGTCGCACCCCGAGGCCAGTCTTTAGGGCGGGCTGGGCGTTACGCCTGAGACTTCCTCACCACTCATGACCCTGAAGCTTAAGAACTGGCAGCAGTTTCACAGATGGAGGGCGGTCGTGTTCAACATGCGGCTCTCGCCTAGGCGCCGCGCACATTCATTTTCAACACTTGCACGAGCTTCACGGATTGAGGGCGGGTGGTTTTCAGAATGTGGTTTTCGCCTCAGCGCCGCGCACAGCAGTTTTGAAATTCACAAGGGTTTCACGGATTGGGGGCGGGTCGTTTTCAAATTGTGGATCTCGCTCCAGCGCCTCGCACGTTCTTTTTTGAATCCCACCAGCCCTCTCGGCGTCGGTGGTCTAAAGCGTTTCTATTCCACCCCTCCCTCTTCCCCTTCGGGGAGGGGTTTACCCCTCACCCTGCCCCCTCCCCTGGACCTGGACGGGGCCGGTCGCGAGGTGTCAGGGCGCCCAAGATGGCCCCAAGAGGGCCTCAGTGAGCCCAAGATGGCCTCGAAGATGGCTCAAGATAGCGCAAGATGCCTCGAGATGGCTCCCAAGATGCTCCAAGACGCCCCAAGACTGCCCCTAAGATGGCTCTGAGTTGCCAAAAACGCTCCCAGGGATGCCCCCAAGAGGCCAACATGCTTCAAAAACCTTGGGGAAATCAATGTTTTTGGCTTTCTCGCCGTTTCGCTTCCAATGCCCATCCGAGGCCTCATTGTATATAGCTCCAAGATGGCCCAAGATAGCCCCAATAGGAGCCCAAGCGAGCCCCAAGACGCCCCCGGGAGCGCCCAGGAGCGCCCCAAGAGCGCCCCAAGAGCGCTCCAAGAGGCGACTTGGGGAGCTCCCGAAGGGCGAGGCTAGTGTCGGGTCGGGCGAAAGGGGGGGATTGGGAAAGGGGGGGTTACGAAATTTGCTGCATGCAGCTGGTTTCGGCCTCGCCGAGGGCCCCATTCCTCGATACATAGCCGCCTCCGGCGCCGGGAGGCGCCGGGAAAATCAGCTACGTGAGCTGATTCTCAAACCCCCCCTTTGCTTTCCCCCCTTTCGCCCGACCCGATAGTGAAGGGACCCAGCTCCTTTGATCGACGTCCTGCACGAGAGCCTCAAGAGACGTCTTGGACCATCCTCTCCGGCCCCGCGGGCGGGCGGGGCGCCGCCTGCCCGCGCGCACCTCTCCAAAGCACACCGGGAAACCGCCAAGAGGCCCTTTAGACGCCCCAAGAAGCCTCCAACAAGATTCCTCTGCCTCTCTCTATATGTATTTAGAGAGAGATACATACATACATACATACATACATAGATACATGCATGCATGCATGCATGCATACATACATACATACATACATACGTACGTACGTACGTACGTACGTACGTACGTACGTACATACATACATACATACATACATACATACATACATATAGAGAGATACATACATACATACATACATACATACATACATACATACATACATACATACATACATACATACATACCGGGATATTCCAAGACGCATCTGGCTCTTTTGTCAGACCTCTCCTCCTCTTCCTGTTCCTCCTCCGCCTCCTCATCCGCATGCTCCTCCTCCTCGCCCCTCCTCTCTCCTACCCCGTCCTTCACCTTATTGTGATCCTCCTCCCTCCTCCTTCTCCTCATCCTCGTCCTTCTTCTCTTCCCCCCTCCTCCTCCTCCTCCTCCTCCTCCTCCTCCTTCTCCTCCCTCCTCATTATCTTCCCGCATACTTATTCTCCTCTTCATCATCCTCTTGCTCCTCCTCCTTCTGCTCCTCTGGCACCTCTTCCTATTCCTCCTATCGTTTTTGTTGCTGCCTTCTGTTATTATGCGTGCTCACCCGCTTCCCTGGCTACTCCGACTCCCATACGCACCGCTTCTGGATGGGTTGATGGGAATATTTTTTGGTCAACAGGCTCGCGAGGCGGGTCGAAAGCCGTCCGAACACTAGTCGGTCCGCGACTAGGCAGCAGGAAAAGAAAGGCAAGCGAAGCGATCCAGCGGGCAGCCACTCGGAAGGAGAGCCAGAACCGATATTCCCAAACCCGGTGGCGTTGGAAATCCCGGTGGCGACCAGCAAGTAAGCGCAGCCAAAATGGCGCGGCGGCGCGACCATAAACACGCAGAGTTCGATCGCTCGGTGTGAGTCAGGCAAACAGCACCGTCAGAGACGAACTGGTGGGGATACGCGAAACGTCAACCAGTTGTAAGAGCTTCACGGATTGAGGGCGGCTCCTTTTCAACATGTGGTTCTCGCTTTAGCGCCGCGCACATGTTTTTTAATCATTTGCAAGAGCTGCACGGATTGAGGGCGGGTGGTTTTCAAACTGTTGTTTTTTTCTTCTCGCCAGAGTTTCACGGATTCCCCAGATCAGCGTACCAGAAACAGAGTTTTGGAAGGACCCAGGATGATGAGGGTGCAAGAACTACATTGGTTCGCGGTGTTGAAGTCCCATGAATCTCGTTCTGGCACGGTCCAGGACCGTCAAGACGCAACAGTCAAGTTGATCCAGGGCGCTGGAATCCCGAGAACAATGTTTTGTCATGTTTCCGGGTCTTCGAACGCTTATCTTCCAACGAGGCAGTTCCTTCGGAGGACATGAACCCTTGTAGGGGCCTATGAAGAGGGAGCTTGGAGGGAGGGTTTATTCCATTATCGTTGGCTCTTGTGTTTGCACTGGTCCTCCTCCTCCTCCTACTCCTCCTGCCTACGGCCTGCCCCTTCGACCCCCGCGCCGCCGGCCAGGCACCGCGGTCCGCAGCGCTGCGCCTCTCAGATCTGGGCGTCGTGTGGAACAAATGCATAAAGATCAACCTCGCGCGCATGGGGGCAGGGGGAGGGGGGAAGGCTTCGAAGGAGGCGAGGGCCTTATGTACCTATTGATAGGTGTACGACCCAAGCAGCCTCCTTCTAAGAAGCCTTCCCTCCTCCCTCTACCCGCTTTGTGCGCGCCGCCAAACAAATCTGATGACCCATCGGTCTTTGAACGTCTGCATGTGTGGGCCCCCGTGATCCCAATCTGCTGTATAGGCGGCATCCTCTTTCAAGAGTCGGACGGTGTTCCCCTGGTCTTCCTTTTCAGGGAACGGGCGGGAACCCGTTCGATTATCAACGCCTTCCCACGTCATCTTTTTGCCAAGTTCTTACGAAGGATGAGTGTCATAATCATTCAGTAGACCCGTTAGAAGTAGCAGAAGCCCTAGCAGTATCAGTAGCAACTAGCAGTAGTAGTAGTAGTAGTAGTAGTAGGAGTAGTACTACAACAACAACAACAACAACTACTACTACTACTACTACTACTAGTACGAGTACGAGTACTAGTAGTATTACTAGTAGTAGTAGGTGGTGGTGATAGCAGTAGTAGTAGTAGTAGTAGTAGTCGTAGTCGTAGTCGTAGTCGCAGTCGTAGTAGTAGTAGTAGTAGTAGTAGTAGTAGTAGTAGTAGTAGTAGTAGTAGTAGTAGTAGTAGTCGTAGCAGTAGTAGTAGTAGTAGTAGTAGTAGTAGTAGTAGTAGTAGTAGTAGTAGTGGTAGTAGTAGTAGTAGTAGTAATAGTAGTAGTCGTAGTAGTAGTAGTAGTAGTAGTAGTAGTAGTATTTGTAGCAGTCGTAGTTAATAGTCGTCGTCGTCGCCGCCGTCGTCGTCGTAGTAGTAGTAGTAGTAGTCGTATCATTATTATTATTATTATTATTATTCGTAGTAGTAGTAGTAGTAGTAGTAGTAGTAGTAGTCGTAGTGGTGGTAGTACTAGTAGTAGTAGTAGTAGTAGTAGTAGTAGTAGTAGTAGTAGTAGTAGTAGTAGTAGTAGTAGTAGTCGTGGTGGTGATAGTAGTAGAAGTGCTAGCGGTTGTAACAGTAGTAGTAGCAGTACTTGTAGTAATAGCACGAGTTATAGTACTACTAATCGTACAACTAATCGTAGTAATAGTAGTAGTAGTCGTCGTAGTAGTAGTAGTAGTAGTAGTAGTAGTAGTAGTAGATGTAGTCGTAATAGTACTAGTAGTAGTAGTAGTAGTAGTAGTAGTAGTAGTAGTAGTAGTAGTAGTAGTAGTAGTAGTAATAGTAGTAGTAGTGGTAGTAGTAGTAGTAGTAGTAGTAGTAGTCGTAGTCGTAGTTGTGGTAGTACTAGTAGTAGTAGTAGTAGCAGTAGCAGTAGTAGTAGGAGTAGTAGTCGGCGTCGTAGTAGTAGTAGTCGTCGTAGTAGTAGTAGTAGTAGTAGTAATGATGGGAGGGGTTAGTAGTAGTAGTAGTAGTAGTAGTCGTCGTGGTGGTGTGGTGGTAACAGCAGCAGCAGCAGCAATAGGAGGAGTAGTAGTAGTAGTAGTAGTCGTAGTAGTAGTAGAAGAAGTAGTAGTAGTAGTAGTAGTAGTCGTAGCAGTAGTAGTAGTAGCCGGCGTTTTCGTAATAGTAGTAGTAGTAGTAGTAGTAGTAGTAGTAATAGTAGTAGTAGTAGTAGTCATCGTCGTAGTAGCAGTAGTAGTAGTAGTCGTCGACGTAGTAGTAGTAGTAGTAGTAGTAGTAGTAGTAGTAGTAGTAGTAGTAGTAGTAGTAGTAGCAGTCATAGTAAACGTGTGTGGCTGCGGCGGGTGTCAAGGCTAGGGAGGCTGAGGCTGAAGCTGAGACGTGCCAGTGCCGAGGCGAGGTCGAGAAAGAGGTGGAGGAAAGACTGAGAATGATATTTCCTGGTTCTCTGAGGTGCTCGTGCGCGGTCCCTACCAGCCCATGTGGTGGCAGAGGTCGCGTCACCTTCTAGGCCTGTCTGTCGGCCTGGCGCATATGTTGTTTCCGTCGCCGCCGTGTCGCTGCTCTGGATTCTCCTTTCAAAAAAGAGAATAGACTCCCCCCCCCCGGCGTTATCCGCCCCCCCTTTCGGGTATGTAAACCATATATGATTCTGACCACATGTCCATCCGAAATATGAATTTACACTATCCCAGGGGGGCCGGTATCGGCCCCCCTGACGTTCCCTTGAATTCAAAAAAACGATTGTTCACGAATCCCTTGCAAAAATTAGGACGCTGTGCGCGCGCGCGTCGTCGCGCGCGCATGCCGGAATCCTTCAAAAACCTTCGGTGCCGGAAGGATTTCGCAATCGAGTTTCAAAAGAGCATACAAAAACATATGGTTTCGCAAAACGGATTCGCTGAAAAAGCTTCCGCGCGAGCTTTTGCGACATCTTAAGAAAACCATAGGTTTTTCAAGAATTCACAAAATGTTACCAGACGGGCTTCGCGCGCGCATGTCGAAATCTGTCGAACGCCCTTGCGCGTGTGCCGTCGCGAGAATCCTCCTGCAAGAAATGGGGCGACGTGCAGACGCGCGCGTCGTCGCGCGCGTATGCCGAAATCCTTCAAAACCCATCGGTTGCGGAAGACTTTCAAAATCGTGTGTCCAAAAAACCTACAACAACACACGGTTTCGCAACACGGATTTTCAACAACAGCGTGCGCGCGCGCTCTTGCGTCGTCGTCGTCGTCGTCGTCGCCGTCCTCCCTCTTCCCGCGTCGTCGTCGTCGTCGCCTACGTCGTCCTCTGTTTTTCCTCGTGTTCGTCGTCGTCGTCGTTTTCGTTGTCGCCGTGGTCGTCCTTCCTCCTCCTCCCTCGTCGTCGTCGTCGTCGTCCGTCGTCGGCGTCTCGTCGTCGTCCCTCCTAATTCGTCGCTGTCGTCGTCGTCGTCGTCGTTGTCGTCGTCGTCTTCCCTCCTCCCTCGTCGTTGTCGTCGTCGGCGTCGCCGTCCTTCCTCCTTTTCGTTGTTTGCGTCGTCGTCGTCTTCCCTCCTCCGTCGTCGTTGTCGTCGTTGTCGCCGTCGTCGTCCTCCCTACTCCCTCGTCGTCGTCTTCGTTGGCGACATCGTCGTCGTCTTCGTCGTCGTCGTCGTCGGCGTCGGCGTCGGCGTCGTCGTCGTCTTTGTCGTCGTCGACGTCGGCGTCGTCGTCGTCGCCGCCGTCGTCGTCGTCGTCGTCGCCGTCAGCGTCGTCGACGTCGTCGTCGTCGGAATCGTTGGCGTCGTCGTCGTCTTCGTCGTCGTCGTCGTTGGCGTCGGCGTCGTCGTCGTGATCGTCGTCGTCGATGTCGTCGCCGTTGTCGTCGCTGTCGTCGTCGTCGTCGTTGTCGTCGTCGTCGGAAACGTCGCCGGTGTCGTCTGAGTCGTTGCCGTCGATGTCGTCGTAATCAGTCTTAAGAAGTTTTGCAAAACAAGTTGCGGGTGGGTCACGAATCCCTTGTAAAGAATACCATAAGGCGCGCATGCGCGCGGCCGCCGCGCGCGCATGTCGAGATGATTTTAAACACGGTGATTTCAACAATTTCAAGATCGGGTTTCAATAATTCATTGTAAAAAATTTGGTTTTCTCACCCAAGAACTTTTGAAATTCTGCCCGCGCGCTCTTGTAGAACCTTTCAGAACCAATGGTTGTTCAACATTCCTGTCAAATGGGCCTTCACGGGCCACTTCCGCTCGCACATCGAGCTAACTCAACAACCTCCGCGCGCTTGCCAGACGCGCCATCCCTTGTAAATAATACCATCAGGCGCACATGCGCGCGGCCTCCGCGCGCGCATGCCGAAATCCCCCCAAACACACCGTGATTTCAACAATTTCAAAATCGGACTTCAAAAATTCATGGGAACGAATACCACTTGCGCATTGGAAATTACGAAAATCGGTTCGTGCGCGCTTGCGTAATCATTCAAAAACCAATGGATTTTCGAACATTCATGTTACGCGGGGCTTCGCGGGCAACTTTTCGCGCGCACGCCGAACTCATTCGACAACTTCCGCGCGCGTGCCAGAGGCACACTTTTTCACGAACCCCTTTGGAAATAATACAATAAGGCGCAAGTACGCGCGGCCGCAGCGCGCGCATGTCGAAATCCGTCTAAACAGTATAATTTTAACATTTTCAAGATTGGAATTCAATAATTCATTATAGAAAATTGATTTTCTCACCCAGCAACTTTTGAAATTCTGCCCGCGCGCTCTTGTAGAACCTTTCAAAACCAATGGTTTTTCAACATTCCTGTCAAATGGGCCTTCACGGGCCACTTTCGCTCGCACGTCGAGCTAACTCAACAACCTCCGCGCGCTTGCCAGACGCGCCATCCCTTGTAAATAATACCATCAGGCGCACATGCGCGCGGCCTCCGCGCGCGCATGCCGAAATCCCCCCAAACACGCGGTGATTTCAACAATTGCAAGTTCGGACTTCAATAATTCATTGGAAATAATACCACTTGCGCATCGGAAATTACGAAAATCTGTTCGCGCGCGCTTGGTTTTTGAACGTTCATGTCACGTGGGGGTTTTCGGGCAACTTCTCGCGCGCACGCCGGACTCATTCGACAACTTCCGCGCGCGTGCCAGAGGCACAATCCCTGTCAAATAATACCATGCGGGGCACATGCGCGCGGCCGCGCACATCGTCGTCGTCGTCGTCGTCGTCATCGTCGTCGTCGTCGTCATCTTCCCCGTTGTCGTCGTTGTCGTCGTCGTCGTCGTCGTCGTCCCCCTCGTCGTCGTCGTCGTCGTAGCCGTCGTTGTAGTCGTCGTCGCCGTCGTCGCCGTCGTCGATGGGTAATCGCAGTCACGGCTTGAAGAGGTCTTGCGACCAAGTTGCGGGTGGGTGGGTGGGATGTTTGCACGAGCATTGGAGTGGCCAGCTCAATTAAGGGTAAGTCAGTTCTCCGTTCTAAAAACAAAACAGGCTCTACCCCCCCCCGGCGTTATCGCCCCCCTTTCGGGTATGTAAATCATATATGATTCTGACCACATGCTCATCTTAAGTATGAATTTACACTATGCCAGGCCACCCGGGTTCCCCCCCATGAGGTGCCCTTTTTTGTAAAAAAAGAAAAAAGTATGCGGTGACTTTTTTGCTCTAGCATAGTACTTTTTCGCGGATCTCTTGCAAAAAAATGACGAAGTGCACACGCGCGCGTCGTCGCGCGCGCATGCCGAAATCCTTCAAAAACCTTCGGTACCGGAAGGATTTCGCAATCGAGTTTCCCCAAAAAACATACAAAAACACTGGGTTTCGCAACATTGATGTGCTAAAAAAGCTTCCGCGCGAGATCTTGCGAAATCTTAAGGAAACCATCGGTGTTTCAAGATTTTCACAAAATGTTACCAAACGGGCTTCGTGCGCGCGCATGTCGAAGCCTGTCGAACGCCCTTGCGCGTGTGCCGTCGCGAGAATCTTCTGCAAAAACTTGGACGAAGTGCAGACGCGCGCGTCGTCGCGCGCGTATGCCGAAAACCTTCACAACCCATCGGTTTCGGAAGGAGTTCAAAATCGTGTGTCCAAAAAACTTACAAAAACACAAGGTTTCGCAACACGGATTTTCAACAACAGCGTGCGCGCGCGCTCTTGCGTCGTTGCCGTCGTCGTCGTCGCCGTCCTCCCTCCTCCCGCGTCGTCGTCGTCGTCGCCTACGTCGTCCTCTGTCTTTCCTCGTGTTCGTCGTCGTCGTCCTCTTTGGCGTCGTGGTCGTTTCCGTCGTCGTTGTCGCCGTGGTCGTCCTTCCTCCTCCTCCCTCGTCGTCGTCGTCCGTCGTCGGCGTCTCGTCGTCGTCCCTCCTATATCGTCGCCGCCGTCGTCGTCGTTGTTGTCGTCGTCGTCTTCCCTCCTCCCTCGTCGTTGTCGTCGTCGGCGTCGCCGTCCTTCCTCCTTCTTCGTCGTTCGCGTCGTCGCCGTCCTCCCTCCTCCCTCGTCGTTGTCGTCGTTGTCGCCGTCGTCGTCCTCCCTCCTCCCTCGTCGTCGTCTTCATTGGCGACGTCGTCGTCTTCGTCGTCGTCGTTGGCGTCGGCGTCGTCGTCGTCGTCGTCGACGTCGGCGGCGTCGTCGTCGTCTTCGGCGTCGTTGACGTCGTTGTCGTCGTCGGTGTCGTCGCTGTCGTCGTCAGCGTCGTCATCGTCGTCTTCGTCGTTGTCGTCGTCGTTGTCGGCGTCGGCGTCGTCGTCGTCGGTGTCGTCGTCGTTGTCGTCGTTGTCGGCGTCGTCGAAGTCGTTGGAGACGTCGTCGGTGTCATCGTAGTCGTTGTCGGCGGCGTCGTCGTCGTCGTTGTCGCCGTCGTCGTCGGCGTCGCTGTCGTTGCCAAGTGCCATTTGGTACCCACCGTCACGGTCTCAAGAGATTTTGCAAACCAAGTTGCGGGTGGGTGGGTGGGATGTTTGCGCGAGCAGTGGAGTGGACAATTCATTGCGAACAGAAATTAACTGCACAACGTAGATTGCACCACAAAGGTTGCACCGCACAGATCGCACCACATAGACTGCACCACATAGCTTGCACAGCATAGATCTCACTTTACAGGTTGCACCACCTAGATTGTACAACATATATAGAACCGCATAGAGAGCACAGCATAGATAGCACCTCATAAATCGCACCACATATATTGCTTCACATAGAGTGCGCAGCAGATAATGTACCACATAGATCGCACCACTGAGACTGCACCACCCTGCTTGTACTATAATGGGTGAACCGCATATGTTGCACCACAAGGGTTGCACACCATATACTACATCACCTGGAATGCACACCGTAAATTGCACGAAGTAGAGTGCACATCATACATTGCACTATGTTGACTGCACCACATAGCTTACGCAACATGGATGGATTAGATCACATATCTTGCACCGCATGACTTGCACCAGTTGCACCGCATAGCCTGCACAACATTGAGATTTGGACCGCATAGACTGCATCATATTTGATTCCACAACATGTATTGTACAACGTAGATGGCACAACGCAGGTTCCACCACATAGATTGCACAGCATAGATGGCACAACATAGGCTGGCTGCTTCGATATCGGATGGTATGAAGCTTTATTGCGTGATCCGAGCTGGTTTGCCCTGGTTTGACTTCGGGCGGCGGGCACACCTCGGCCCCTGACGGCGCGTGGGCCGCGGCGGAAGAGTTCTTGTCGCGCGTAGGCCTGCGCGGCAGTAACGCGGCGCGGTCCGCAGCATCGAAGCGAAGCGAAGCGAAGAGAAGCGGGAGTAGAACGAGAGTAAGCTGCGCCGCGAAAAGAATAGTGTGGCGCTTGGCTTGAGAGCCTCCTAAGAGTCACAGCGGCAGGCTCGCGCCAGCCTCCTGTGGCCCTCGCCGGCAGTCATGCGGGACGTTTGTTCTGTGAGTTATTTGCAAGGTTCCCCAGGGATGTGGACCCTCTCGGAGGGCCTTCGGCTTATGGGTACCGTTTGAATCGTCTCCTGGAAGCTTTCTGGGGGCCTCCCGATTTCTCAGGAGCCTCTTCAGGTCGTCACGGGCGCCTCTCGGAGGCCTCGTGAGGACTCCTTGGGAACCTGGGCCGTCGATGGTGCCACGTGGACCCTCTTGGACGTCGCTTGGAGCCTTCTAAGGGTTCCTCTTGGGCTGTCTCGGAGACATTTTCGGGGGGCGCCCTGAGGGTCTCTCGCGCAGTCTTGCGAGCCTATTGGTACCAAGAGGTCGGTGATGCTAAGGTGTTGGCTTTTGGGAGGGGGCATGTTGGAGGCCAGGCAAGGCCAGCAAGACGGCACGCAAATCGCACACTCTTCCTTGTACAGGGGGCCCCCTCGGAGAGACGAAAGAGAAGGCTTTGACGCCCAGCGATCCGCTGGAGTTGGGACCACGGGGAGGGCAATATCGATAGTACGGTTGGGGCGTTGGTTCAGGAATGTGTCCAGGAGGCTTCAGACCCTGGAGGAGTCCATAGCTGATGAGGGCGGCGGTGATATCCATGGCCAGGCCTCAATTGGCGTTCTACCATGTCTCAGACCCTGGATTCCTCATCTAAGAGTGCCCTATCTACTGCCCTCGCCGTAGTGGAGGAAGGAGATTGGGGTACTTTCCAGGGCTACTGGCCGCCCTGAAGGGTGCTGGGGTCATCTTGGCTTCGGAGGAGTGTCCGAAAGGGCCCTCGGGGTCTTCACAGGCCCGCAAGAGGCATCCACCGGCTGAGAGATCTTGGGTTCCGTGTTAAGCGAGCCCCCTATCCTCGTTGCGATCGAAATGGATACGGAAAGGACGGATACGAAGACCGACAGCATTTCCTGCTCATGTTGAGCAGGACTCGCTGTCGGTGTCGCCGCGGACGTAGCCCATTTGAGACAGAAGGCCGCCTGCCCAACAGCGGCATCTCCTCGGTTTTGGACGCGGGCATCGTATACATGCTTTCCGTACCCGGTTTGGGCAATCAGCGCAAGCAGGTCTTGAGGGGGACGGGCCCCAAGACTTTGCGCAGTTTCTAGCCTCCAGGGGCCCTCCCCAGGCCCCAGGGCCTTCAAAAAAAGTCTCAGGACAAACAGCTGGTCCTCGGGGAGGAGGAGGAAGAAGAGGAGGAGGAGTAGGAAGAAGAGAGGCGGGGGAGAGGAGGATCGAAAAACAAACAAAAAGGCATAAACACAAACTTCTGACGGTCCGCGCAGATTTCTTGGAGCTGCGCTGAGCCCCCGTGGCGGCGCCTCTGGCACCGCCCCTGGAGCTCCAGCTCAGACCCAGGACATCCGCGCGGGCATGCCGTTTTTTGGTTCTCCTTGAGGAGGAGGAGGAGGAGGAGGAGGAGGAGGAGAAGGAGGAGGAGGAGGAGGCTGAGACGGAGGAGGAGGAAGATGGGGAGGAGGAGGAGGAGGAGGAGGAGGGATAGGAAGAGGAGGAGGAGGAGGAGGAGAAGGAGGAGGAGGAGGAGGAGGAGGAAGAGGGGGAGGAAGAGGGGGAGAGCAGGAGGAGGAGGAGGAGGAGGAGGAAGAGGGGGAGGAGGAATAGGAATAGGAGGAGGAGGAGGAGGAGGAGGAGGAGGAGGAGGAGGAGGAGGAGGAGGAGGGGGGAAGAGGAGGAATAGGAATAGGAATAGGAGGAGGGAGGAGGAGGAGGAGGAGGAGGAGGAGGAGGAGGAGGGGGAGGGGGAAGAGGGGGAGAACAGGAAAAGGATGAGGACGAGGAGGAATAGGAACAGGAGGAGGAGGAGGAGCAGGAGGATAAGCAGGAGGAGGAGGAGGCGTGCCCCTCTCCAAAGTCACCCGTGCGCAGGCACCTCGGCCACAGGCATCCTTGGCCCAGGGCAGGGGTGGCGGCCTCCGCGCGCCAGCCGGCCGCCAGCCGGCCCGTCCGCCCCCAGACGCCCAGCGGTCCTGATTTGCTCAGCACGCGGCCCCACGGGCCCCAACGACGACGACGACGACGACGACGACGGCGACGGCGACGGCGACGGCGACGACGACAACGACAACGGAGAGCGACGACGACGACGACGACGCCGTGGCGATGGTGACGGCGGCGGCGGCGGCGATAATAATAGTTTCCCTGGAGTGGTCCTTCGTCTCGGATCCAATGTTCATGGCCCCAGGGCCCAGTAGGTCGCGGGCGTCCACGCGGGGGTGATGACTAGGGGGGTATCATGGTTGAGGCCACTATACCCCCCTGGGGGGTCATGTCCCGCTCTTCTTATTTCAACGCGTCCCCTGGTCCCCACCCTGGGCCGCGCACGTGCCTCGGGCCATGATTTGCGACCCCCCCTGTTGAACGCCCCCCTCTTGGACGCCCGAGGCCGACATCTCATAGCACAGATGCTATATCTCGAAGAATGGCAGCATCTTTTTTTTGTGTGTGTGTGTGTGTTTGTTTGTGTGTCTGTGTGTCTGTGTGTGTGTGTGTCTGTGTGTGTGAGTGTCTGTGTGTGTGTGTGTGTGTCTGTGTGTGTGTGTGTCTGTGTGTGCGTGTGTTTTGAACCACATCTTTCTGCGGTCGATCTGTGAGGGTTCCAGGGCCCGAGATCAGGCGAAAACGTCCAGCTTGGAACAGCTGAGGTGCCAGGACCTCAGGGTGCACGACGCCGGGACTGAAGCAGTCAGACCGTTGGAAGGTCTGGGGCCGCCGCGGCCCGCCATGGTGCCGCAGTCCCTCCCGAGGAGGCCCTGACCGGACGCCCTCTGCCCACGCGGCAGGCCCCCCCGCGCGGCCAGGTTGCCGGATGCCGGGCGCCGCAGCGCTCCAGGACCAGCTCCGCTGGGCCGTGGGCCTGCTGCGGGCCGCCGACCACGCGCTCGCGAAGACCGAGGTGGCCGGCCTGAGACACATCCTTCCTCTGGGTGTCCTGATGAGCGTGGGGGGGGGCACCCCCCCGACGGGGGTCAGCCTCGCCTCGTCGCCGCGCTGCTGCGAGGGTCGGGGCGCCTTCGGCGCGTGGTGGCTGCCCGCGACGGGAGTCGAGGTGGGGCTGTCGGCGGGGATGACGCCCCCCCGACGCTTATTATGAAACTCGGAGTATCCCTTTGATTGGCAGCACTTTGTCTCGATGCCAATCTTCAGGGCCCCCTGCCGTTTCTGAGGGTGCACACCTAAGGCCTCGAGCAGGGCATACATTACAGAATTGGTTAGCCCCACGCTTGAGTTGTGTGCTTGCCGAATCAATGGGAAATGCGTAGGATGTTTGTGGATCTACGAACAGGCAATGTTTTGTTTGTGCTCTCGATGGAAGAATCAGTTTTGGGGGGCGAATCCGTTCTGTAGTCGATCGCCTAATCTTAGGTCGGGCATGTCCTCCTACAAGCGGGTTTTGGAAGAAAAACAACAATCAAACAATGCCGCAAAATAGCCAAACAAGTAATTCAAACATCGTCCCCCTTCTATGGTTTGGCTATTCTCGCGTATTCCTCCTGTTGGGGGGACACGCCCGACTTAAAGCCTACTCGGAGGCTGTCTTCGCTTCTTGGCTTGCCAATCGTAGGGTTGTGATGTTTCAATTTATTTTAGCCTTGATCACCAGAAAGAACCTCGAGCACCAAGAAATTACCGAAACTCGAGGGTTCTCACGTGTCGGGTCCTGAGAGACACTCGTCCGACACTCTTTCGACACTCTTTCGACACTTTTCCGGGTGCTCGAAATTATTTCCGGGATGTGGTCCTTCAGTACGATAGGGGGCAACACAATCGTAGGGGTCGGGATGCGCTCGAGCCTGGCTTCGCGAGGGCGCGTGCGCGGCGGAGGCCGCGCTTGCCCCGGACGCCGCGGGGCCGGAGGCGGTCGGGAGCCTTGAGACGGGGGTCAATGCAAACGGGGGTCAGCCAGAGCGCCAGATCTTGCAGGATCCCGCAGAGCCAGGGTCGCATTGACCCCGGTTTGGGTGCAGGATCCTGCAGGATCTTTCGCATTGACCCGGACCCGGGTCAGAAGATCCCCGAGGCGGGCCCGCTGGCCCCCCAGGGCAGCGCAACAGGGCGTGGCATCGCTCGGAGGTGTGCATCTTTTTCGCGGCGAGGACCGCCGAGGAGCATCCTTGCTCACCCTGCGAAAGACCCTGGGATCCTGGAGCTGCAGTATTTTTTAGCACCCGGCGGTTTGTGCTCAGTGTCGGGGCCCGGGACCCCTCGCATATCGATCTGGCCCGAAACATGGCGCAGAAAGATGGGGTCCAGGGCTGCGGGCGTGATTTTTCATGATGTGGTATAAATTTTTTGCCACGTCGGATCTCAGGATTGCGGAAGGATGTACGCACGAAACCAAACCATGCACGGGGGATGAACGTCCGAGCGATGGCAGGCGAGGGGATAGGCTCCGCGGGGGCGCAGCGGGAGGTGTCGTCGGCCCCGGGCGGTCTTGCCGCCTCGGGAGGCCTTCCAGCAGCTGCGCCTCGCAGATGGCGTTCCGGGGTCGCCATGATCGTCCCGAACGGGCGCCAGAGTAGAGCTATGGCCTGGAAGCCGAGACCCGTCAACGTTACGGGGAGGGATAGACCCAGTGGGGACGCATCGACCCCCAATCACCATTTGATCGCCGATAGGGACCGATAGCGCACTCCGACCGGGATCGTGCGGTTTCAATAGCGAGGGGCCTGTCGCAGATCCGTCGGCGATGTATCGCCGATTCCAGGTCAAACGTATCCCCCCTGAGCCAGTCCCCCTTTACCGTGGCCCCCCACAGGCCACAGCCGTTGTGGACCCCGGCGCGCCAGCTAAGACAGAGGCGCGCTGGATGGTCGTGGCGGTGAGGCGGGAGCTGGAGGACTCTAGGCCGCCAAAGGCGGGGTCGAAGCAGGCGGGGTCGGTGGATCCCACCGCATCGCTGGCGCATCGGCGGTGGGCCCCGATTCGGGACGCCGCAGATGCATAGGCGGTGCGGCGCGATCCTTCGACAGCACCAGCTCGGGCCCGATGTCGGCGGCCTCCGAGGACGCGCTCCAGGTTTCGGATGCAGCCGCCGCAGGCGGCGAGGACGCCGCGCTGCAGGCCGCTCTGGAGCAGCACGAGGCCGCGCTGAGGGACCACGAGCGGGTGCTGCGGTGGTGCGACCGCGAGCGCGAGGGCATCGCCAGAAGCAGGGCGCTCGTGTCCGAGCTCGAGCGCGCCGCGGCCAGGAGCAACTCCGACAGGGAGCGCTTCGAGTCCAGCGAGGGCTCGTGCGTGGCCGCCCTGTCCGAGCGGCTGAGGTCGCTCCGGGCTGCGAAGGCGGACCTGGAGCGGGAGAACGAGGAGCTGGCGAACGTCCTCAAAGAGCACAAGGCGCTCAACCAGTTCATCCAGGTCCGCAACGACAAGCTGGTCAAGGACAACTCCGTGGCGCAGAAGAAGGCCAGCCGGGCACGCGAGGTGCTGGCGCAGAGGGCGGCCTCGAATCTGCTGAACTTCCGCGCGAGCCGGGAGGCGGAGATGGCCCAGGCGGACGGCGTGTACCAGCAGGCCGTGGTCAAGTGCGAGGAGTACGTTGCCAAGCTGCAGCAGGAGTCCCAGGCGAGGGACGCCACCCTTCAGGCGCACAAGGACGAGCTGCGGGAGGACATCCGAGACTTCCAGCAGCTGGTGGAGGGCAAGAAGGCCGAGTCCAGTAGGATTCTGCTCGAGAAGGGCGAGGACTTCCACAAAGAGCTCGCTGACTCCCAGCGCCAGGTAACGCTCGCTCTCCGTCGGTTCAAGGAGATGCTCCACGACAAGCGGCGAGAGTTGGAGAAGGAGATCTCCTCTGGAAAGCGGTCCGTGCAGGTGGCGGTGGAGGTGAGCCGTCGACAGATGGAGGTGCAGCTGCAGCAGCTGAACGTTGCGTACAGGAACAGGATGAAGTGGGAGAGGAAGCGGGTCGAGAGCTGCGTGAAAAGGGTGGGGCAGGAGGTCGCGGCGGCCGCGGCCAAGGCCAAGGCGAGGGAGCACCAGGCCAAGGTCGTCCGTGAGAATTTCAGGATGCACGCGATCAACAGCAGGGACTACGTCAAGTCCTTAGACCCCGTGCGGCGAAAGCAGCTCCACGACCTCCACTGGAGAGCGGACTGAGAGCAGGCACTCTCCTGCACCTGCGCGCGAGGCTGACGCCAGGCACCGCACCGCAAAAGGCTCGGAACGATACAGATGAGCATCAAACGACAACGAAGGCCAGCAACAGCGTGCTCGAACGACAAAGGCGAACATCAAGCGATCACGAAGGCCAGCCGCAGCGGAGTCGACGGCCAGAGATCTGGGGCAGCAGCGTCGCCACTGTCCCCGTCGTGGTTGTCGCTGTCGTCGTCGGAATGACCGTCACCACCACCGCCGCCGAGGGCTTCCAAGGAGCAGCGCGTGCGAGACCAGCGACTACGAACTCGACGACGATGGCGACGACGACGACGACGACGAAAATAACGACGACGACGACGACGGCGACGGCGACGACGACGACGGCGACGACGGCGACGACGGCGACGACGGCGGCGACGACGGCGGCGACGGCGACGACGGCGGCGACGGCGACGACGACGACTACGACCGCATCTGGCGGTCCCTAGTGGTCTCAGGAGGCCCTTGGAAGCCCAAGAAGAAAGCATCTTGGCGAAGCATTGTGGGTAAAGAAGTTGTGAGAATCGTCGTCGGTAGCGCTCCCTTTTGGGGCCGCGAAGCGTGTGAGGGGTGTGCCGACACGGGTGGGGAGCCGCACGTGGGCCTTCCCAATGGAGCCCTCGGCGGAGCGCCCTCTGAGGACGAGCCACGAGACGTTTCAAGGGTGAGCCGAAGCACGCACACGGACGCCCGAGGCAGGGACGGGAGAGGAAGGGGACGAGAGGGGGCCGGAGTGACGCGGGGCGCTGTCTTTTCAAAACGAGGACCCAGCACCACAGGATGGTCGGGATTTCACAGCATCCGGACGCCTCGATCTTCGACGAGGGACTACGCCGGCGGCGACGGCGGCGGCGACGGCGGCGACGACGACGACGACGACGACGGAGACGACGACGGCGACGACGACGACGACGACGACGACGACGACGACGACGACGACGACGACGACGACGACGACGACGACAGCGGCGGCCCTCCACGGCCCTCGGTGGCGGCGTCGGCGGAGCCAAAGGCCAGCGCCTGCCGCGAGCGGCCATCGGCGGCCTTGGGAGGCGGCTCTCGGCGGCGAGCGCGTGGGCAGCCTTCGGAGGCCCTCGGCGGCGGCTCTCGGCGGCGCCCAGCCGCGCGAGGTCGCCGCCGCCCTCGGGCTGCTGCACGAGTCCTCCGGCGAAGGGCTGCACCGGC
This sequence comes from Prorocentrum cordatum, assembly GCA_963575745.1. Classification (NCBI taxonomy): domain Eukaryota; class Dinophyceae; order Prorocentrales; family Prorocentraceae; genus Prorocentrum; species Prorocentrum cordatum. The sequence continues at coordinate 382,405 of CAUYUJ010020926.1, read as the reverse complement.
GTCTGCGGGCGCGCGGCGCACGCCGGCGGGTGTCGCCCAGTCGCGGTCGTCGCCGCCGTCGCTGCCGCCGTCGTCGTCGTCGTCGTCGTCGTCGTCGTCCGCTCGCCGTCGTCGCCGTCGCCGCGGTGGTCGCCGCCGCCGCCGCCGCCGCCGTCGCCGTCGTCGTCGTCGCCGTTGCGGTCTCGGCCGTCGCCGTCGCCGTCGCCGTCGCCGCCGCGGTCGTCCTCGCTTCTGCCTCCGTCGCCGTCGCCGTCGCCTGCAGACGTCGGCCCGTCTGGGTCGTCGCCGCCGTCGCCGCCGCCGTGGCCGTCGTCGTCGCGGTCGTCGGTGCCGAGGGGTCGAGGGTCGGGGCTTGCGGGTGCTGTCTGGGTTTGCGCTGGGCCTCGGGAGCCTTCGGGGGCCACCGCAGCTGGTTTTGGAGGATGCGGTGGAAGAGGCCCGCCCTCTTGTTAGTGCGTGTCTCCCTCGTTCATCCGCGCTGATGCTTGCAGCCCAGGTCGATCTGCCACTCTGCGTTCGACCCCGCATCGATCCCTTCGGTCTGGTCGGTCGACCTTCCCGTCGTCCTTTCCCTACTCTCGGAACGTGGTTTCCTTCCCCTTTTCTTCCTCCGTGTCTTCCTCTGTCTCTTACTTCTCTTGCTCCGCATCTTCTTCAGTCCCCCCATCCAACTCCTTGTATGAATCCTTCGACGCATCCTCCTCGACCCGCTTCCCCTATACGCAACTCTTCCATGTCGCGCACCCAGACGCGTCGGTGGGGCCAGCCTGGCGTTTGGTTTGAGGCCTAATATTGTTTCTCCTCGTCCTCGTCCCCCTCCTCCCTCATCTTCCTCATCATCCCCATCATGCTCATCCTCCGCATCACCATCATCATCATCATCATCATCATCATCATCATCATCAGCAGCAGCATCATCATCAACACCATCAGCATCATCATCAGCAGCAGCATCATCCTCATCAAGAACAACATCACCTTCCCCTCCGTCCCCTGCTTCTCCTCCTCCTCCTCCTGCTCCGCGCTCCTCCGTCTCCTCCTCCTCCCTCCTCCTCCATCCTCCTCCTCCTTCCTCCTCCTCCTCCTCCTCCTCCTCCTCCTACTCCTCGTCCTCTTCCTTCCCCTCCTCCACCTCATCCTCATCCTCCTCCTACTCCTCGTCCTCCTCCTTCTTCTCCTCCTCCTCCTCCTCCTTCCCCTCCTCCTCCTCCTCTTCCTCCTCCTCCTCCTCCTCCTCCCCCTCCTCCTCCTTCTCCTCCTCCTCCTCCTCGCCCCCAGCGTCCGCCCGCGCGCGCGAGAGCACGCGGCGCGGGGTGTGGGGAGAAGGCACAAGTCCGAGAGGGGCGACCCCACCCCGTCGTGCGGGAAGAGGGTGTGACAGACCGCCAGACATGCCAGGGTCCAGCCAGCACGTAAGGAAACATGTGCCCCGAGCCCGCCGTTGGTAAAGGGGGCCGAGGAGAGAGGAGGAGGAGGAGGAGGAGGAGGAGGAGGAGGAGGGAGGAGGAGGAAGAGGAGGAGGAGAGAGGAGGAGGAGAAGGAGTAGGAGCAGGAGGCGGAGGGGGAGGAGGAGGCGGGGGAGGAGGAGAGGAGGAGGAGGACATGAGGAGGAGGGTGAGGGAAAGTGGGAGGAGGCGGAGAGGAGGGTGGCAGAGGAGGAGGAGGAGGAGGAGGAGGAGGAGGAGGGGGAAGAAGAGGAGGAGGAGAGAGGAGGAGAGAAAGGTGGAGGAGGCGGAGGAGGAGGAGGAGGAGAGCGGAGGAGGAGGAGACGAGGAGGCCGTAGCCAGTTTGGTTCAAATTTGTTGTCATTGGCTAAGCTTTGGGATTTTGGCTTCGGGGGAGCATGGCCCGGACCACTTTCGAGCGCCAGCGCGCTCACTTTTTCTCGCTCGCGCGCCGCGACGAGAGGGTGGGGCTGCAGGAACTGTAGCACATGTCACAATTTTGCGAAAGCTACGTGCTTTCATTGCGGCAAGTGGGCTCTGAATGGAGTCAAACCTGCAGCCAGTGCCGCGATGTCTCCCAAGGGGCCTCCAAGGATGGTTCCGCCATGCGGCATTGGGTTGGGTATGACAAGCAGCCTTGGGGCCACAACTACTGGAGCCAATTCCCACCATTCACAAAAGAGGAAATCGAACATGTGGCCACCATGGATGAAATTATCTTCGAAGTCTTGCCCGCGCGGTTGTCTCAGAGCCAGGGGACTGCTTGCGCGCGGCAGGACATGGAAGGGTAAGAGGAGATGGTACCTCTGAGAAAACCTAAACCTCCAGAGTGCATTCCAGGGGGTCCCAGAGAAGGAACGTAGGTCATGGTTAAGTGCAGCAGGGCTGGCACTCGCAGCCGAAGGAGGGGATCATAAGCAGATCAGGCAGCCAACAAGAAGCTGGAGGCGGCGCGTGTGGATGCCACCAAAGCGTTGGGGGCCGCAGGGCGGCAACTTCCCGTCAGAGGAGGTCCGCATGCAGCCTCACAGCATCGGCGAGCAGCTAGAACCTTCTTGGCCAAAATCGGAAGGTCTGGCGGCTGCGCAAGGGCAGGAGGGTCGCAGGGCCAGACTGGAGACGGGCACGTGAGAGCTCATTGAGGCCTGGGAAAGCGCTGCTTCCGCAAGGTGCCCCAGCAGGATGGCAACCAGGACCCTAGCTTCAGCAATTTGGGGAAGCCCCTGCACCAGCCGCGCCGCCGCCAGGAGCTGCTCAACAAGCGGCGGCCGCATCTTCAGCGCCGGCGGGTGGCGCCGTGGACGACGATCTTGAGTCGGCTCGCGGTCGCGGCGATGATTTGGGCGCCGGCGGCTACAAGGCGCACGTCGACGCAGGGAAGTAGCTGGAGCAGCCGGTGTCAGGCGACCCCGCGGGGGCAGGAACGAATCCAGGGATCCCAGGGTGCAGCCGCAGCAGCAGCTTGAACATCGCGCCTGCGCGCTCCAGGACCAGATCGCCACCGGGCACCTTGTCGGCCGCAGGAACGTCAGGCGATGCATCCACTTCCCCTGAGAAGGCTGTGACTTTCCTGAAGAAGGAGTCCGCCGTAGGCTGGGGTTCGACCGAGGACCTCGGCGCGGGAACCCTCGCGTAGGAACCGGCTGGAGGGGGAGAGGGGGTCACCGCAAGGAGGATCTGCACGGCGAGTTCCTGGAGTTTAGCAGGCTGTGCGAGCACGCGCATAGTTACCTTGAACGAGCTCGGCGTTCTTGGCGGCCTTGCTGACAGGTCGCCCGTTCGAATTGGATTTCGGAGGCCAAGAGGTAGATCGGTGCATTATTTTGGGGGCGTTGTCGCTGATAACGCGGATTGGCTTCGCCTCTCTCACCGCGCGGTTTCTCGAAGTTTTTCAAAACGCATGTTCGCTGGTGGTTTCGTTTGCAATGCGAGCGGTGTTCAGGCGCGCCAGGTGGAAGGAGGAGCTCGTTTTCACGCTGGGTGTGTCGCGCGCGTTGGCAGAGCGCGGAGCGCGGAGAGGATGGTTGGCAGTTGTTTTCAACATGTTGAACGGTAATCGCAGGATGCCCGAGCCAGAGGGCACGCGCCCACCTGGCGGGGTCGTGCTACTGCTCGCCTCGGAGTCCACGTCGCCAGGCCTGGGTCTGCATCGAGTCCGACGGGCAGAGGGCACAGGCCCATTGGATGGCGTCCAGCCAGCAGTCACCTCAAGGCACACGTCGCCACAGCTAGATGAGACATCATTTTGGGGGGAGCTTGAGAGCGGCAGCATCTATCAAAGGAGAGGGAACGAGGCTGAAGGCAATGTTTTCGATGCTTTTTCTTCAACTTGGGAGAGGACATCGCAGCGGGCGCCGGCGTCGCCCTTGGAACGCGGCGGTGTTCTTGCGAGGCAGGAGGAGGATCACCAGCCGACGGAGACAGAGCAGACCGCGGAGAGGCTGATGAGTGGCAGGGTAGAGTGCTGCTTTTGTATGCCCCGCAACAATATATATATATATATATATATATATATATACACATACATACGTATGCATATATATATATATATATATATATGTGTATATGTAAATCACCCCGCAGATGCGGATAAGAGTGAGGGGGGGCGGCGTGGACGTCGGCAGTTTGCGAGGTTCTGGAGAAGCTCGCCGCAGGCGCCAAAATTGCACAAATTCTAGACGCTTCGCGTATCCCCACCAGTCGACTGGTGGTTCTTTGGCTGCGGCCTCCCTGGTGCCCACGCAGTTGCCCGGGGTTTGGACTCTTGCCTTAATTCGACGGAATTGACCCTGGTCGTCGTTTATCCCGACTTCCTCGTGCTTCCGACGCCCTGCATACTTGCACGCTGGCATTTCGGCTCAGCTGTAGTCGCCCCTGCCACCCGCCCGCCGCTGGGCCGCCGCGCGAGGCCCCGGCTTGCTGCGTCAGACGTGGCCTGTTCGCGCTGCCTTTGCTTAGTTCGTCTCTGCGTAGCCCGCTTTGACCTGGCTCGCCGCCGGCGCGCTCCCCCGCGGCCGCTGATTAAAAAAAATACCCTCACCAGTCCATCCAGAAACGATGTCCAGGCGAGTTGAGGCGATCAGGGAAGTGCGGCAGCAAAGAGGAGGACGGCCAAAGCGTGCAAGGGATTGAGGAGGAGAAGGAGGAGGTGGACGGAAGGATGGACGAGGGAGTGGGAGGAAGGAGGGCGCATATGATGAGGAGGAGGCGGAGGAGGAGGAAGAGGGGGAGGAGGAGGAAGAGAAGGAGCAGGAGCAGGAAGGAGGAACAGGAGGAGGAGGAGGGCAAGCACAAGGGCCAGAGGTCTCTTGGATGCTTCTCGGAGCCTCTTGGGGTATCTCTTGGGCGAGTCTTGGTGGCCCCTTGGGACGTCTCGGGGGTCTCTTGGCGATCCTGGGGGGCTCTTCGGGGTCTTGGGTGCCTCGGGGGGGGCCTCTTGGGGCCGCTTGCGGTCTTCTTGGGGGCCTCCTGGGGGCCTCTTGGGGGCCTCGTGGGGCCATTTTGGGGCCATCTTGGGACCTCTCAGGGCCTCCTAGGCGCTTCTTGGGGCCATCTTGGAGGAGATCGGTCAACGAAGAGGGGGTCCTCAATTACGCCCCCCCCCCCCCCTCAGGAGCACCCAGAATCGCCTCCTGGACCCATCTTGGGGCGTTCTTGGAGCGCTCTTGGGCGCTCTTGGGACCGTCTTGGGGCTCTCGTGGTCCGTTATTGGGCCCCTGTCGGGCCATGTTGGAGTGATGTTGAGGCCTCGGATGGGCATCGGAAGCGCCAAAGCGATGACGCCAAAAACGATGATTTCCCTTTATGGTTTCGCAGCATTTTGGCTTGGTCGGGGCGTCATTGGGGAGCTCTTTTGGCCACTGAGACCCGCCATGGAGCGGTCTTGGAGCGTCTTGAAGCATCTTCGGAGCTATATCGAGGCATCTCGCGCTATCTTGAGCCATATTCGACGCTAGTTTGGGCTGCTCTGAGGCCCACATGGAGCCATCTTGGGCCATCTTGGACGCTCTAACTACCCGCGGCCCCCCCGCCCAGGTCCAGGGGGGGGGGGTAGGGGGAGGGGCGAGCCCCTCCCCGAAGGGGGAGAGGGAGGGGTGGAAGAGGAAACGCCCTAAGCCACCGACGCCCAAAGGGCTGGTGGGATTATACAACGAGCCCGCCGCAAGCGTTTAGTTTTTTCGTTAAACCAATGTGGGTCGGTCGCGGGTGGATCGCGGGTGGGTCGCGGGGTGGGTCGCGGGTGGGTCGCGGGTGGGTCGCGGATGGGTCGCCGTTGGGTTGCGGGCCCGTCACCCGTGGGTCGTGGGTGGGTCGCGGGATGGGTCGCGGGTGGGTCGCGGGGCGGGTCGCGGGTGGGTCGCGGGTGGGTCGCGGGTCGGGTCGCGGGGTGGATCGCGGATGGGTCGCGGGATGGGTCGCGGGGTGGGTCGAGGGCGGGTCGCGGGTGGGTCGCGGGGTGGGTCGCGGGCGGGTCGCACGTTGGGTCGCGGGCGGGTCGCGGGGCGGCTCGCGGGGTGGGTCGCGGGGTGGGTCGCGGGGAGGGTCGCGCGGCGGGTCGCGGGTGGGTTGACGACAACAACAACAACAACAACAACAACAACAACAATCATTTTACCCGAACGCTCAGTGTTCTCCCCAGTGCCAGGGTTTTCTTGCGACACCAGCCAATACCCCCACTTCGTGGGGGGGCCGTTCAAGCTCTACCAAATATCCAAACGACTCTTCGAGACCACCCACACCCAGCTTCCCGCCCTATGACGTTGGGACACTTCACTTCGTGGCGTGCGGACGACCCTGGCTACTACACTGGCGTGGGGTACACACCCACAGAGGTTGATCACATCTGTTACATATGATGTGGTACACGGTACACGTGAGATGGTACGCAGTGCCAAGATAGTTGGTCACATTTTTGGGGCAAATTCGTGGGGATGCGATTACAGAAGTACATGTGTTACACTGTTGGAGAAGTTCAAAGCACCTGAAGAAGTAGCACGCAAAGACCCTTTTGACAGAAATGTTTAAAAAGTGGTGTGTTTCCTATGAATCCGCAAGAGCGCGCGGAAGGACATTTTGACAATTTTTTCTTAAAAAACCATTGGGTTTTTGATGTTTTTATGTTAAAATCGCTACGAAACCTAAGGTTTTGGAAGGATTTCGTCTTGCGAGCGCGAATGTCCACTTTACCTTATTTTTTGCAAGGGATTCTTGAAATTTGATCAACTAAGAACAAGAATTTTCATTTTCTATTGTTTTTTTTTGCAAGGGAAAACGAGCGTCAACAAAAAACCGGATCCGGGGGTAATCCACTTTTCTGAAGCTTTCGCAGAAAAATGATGAAACTGTAGCTGCGGCCTAGGTTTTGGGCGGGGGGCGTGCACCAGGGGGTCCAACAATAATAATTCTTTAGAAGTAATAGTGTTCAACGACAACGACAACAACGCAACAGGCATAATTTTCACCACGCATTCCGTATTCAGCCACGCACCCAGGGACAATGAATGACCGTTCGGCCCCCTCAGTCTGATTTCCTGGGGTGACAAAGTTACTGAATCTCTCAGGGTCGGAAGGCCACCAATTAGTTCAATGAGGACAAGGGCATCATGCCTGGCTGCAGTGCCGAGGCGCTCTCTGACTACCCTTGCAGGAACAGAAAGGCCGATCGATATTGCCAAGGGAATGAACAAACCGCGTTGAGGATCCAATGCAGCTGCAGCAGTCAGCAGTGCGGGCGGTGGACAGCAGGGCCACAGGGGGACTAGCTACGCGCGCCAAGAAGCGCTCGCGGCCAAACCCCCGCAGGGTCGGTCAAAAGAGTACCCCCCTGGAGCCGCGCGTCGCAACGCTTGGCCACTGGCGCACGACAGCGCTGACAATGCAGAAGACGGACGGTCGCATTTTTCGCGGTGGCGCCCCGGGCTCCACCATCGGGCCTCGATGGTGCCAGTGCCCAGATCTTGCGTGGTATGGGCAGCCGCATTTAGGCCCAGGGCGAGCCGTTCCCTGTTGCGGGAGAAACACCATTGCGCAGAGGACGGGCCCCAGGAGTTCCATAAAGGGCACGTGGAAGGCTCCAGGGGTGGGGTCCTTGAGGGCCACTGGCTCATCGATTGCTACGTGGTGGTGAATCACCCGGTTGTGCGGCGGGACTTCCGCTGGCTCGCGGCCCGTCGGGGCGGTGCGAACGGGGGCGCGCCCCGCGCTCTCGCAAGGGTTCTGGCGCCAGGCCCAGATGTTAAATTTGACGCTGAGGGCCCCGACCTCCCCCCGGACTGGCGCGACGCCAGGGCGGGGAGCATCGTGGCCGAAGGCGTCAAGGGGATGAGAGGGGCGCGTTGCCCGGTTCCCCAGGGGCACGCAGGATTCGCCGTCGAGGTTGGCGCGACTTTGGTGCGCGCCCAGCATTGAGGGTTGCCACTTAGGGTCGCCAGGGCACCGCCGGCGCCGCTGATGGGCGGCGAGCTGAGTTCAAGGGAGTCAGTGCGCGGGCAGCTATGGGCGCTAGGCGCGGTGACTGGTTCACTTGATGGGCGGGGGGTGTGAGTCCGAGCTCGGGGGGGGGGTCGAGGGGGCCTGGGCGTTTCTCTTGAGCGCTAGAAAATAGAGAATCTAGTCAGTCACCTCGACGGGGGCGGGGTCGCAAGGGCCTCGCCCCCGGCCCCGAAAGCCAATGGGGGCGACAAACAGGAGACCCGAGTGACAATCTTCGAGGATGTTCAGAGAGCGCCTAGCACTTCAAGCTGCATGTTGCCAGGGTGGGTAGGACGAGCTCAATGCCGTGAGTTTCCCAGAGTTGAGAGGCGGAGCGACGCCCCCCCTTGGGTTCAGTCGCGGGGACAACAGACCAAGATCAATTGCCCTTGAGAAAAAGATGCGGTTGAACCAGAACCAGGGAACCCATCGAGGCCATCGCCAAGAAAAACCGATTCGTGGCGTGCTTCTGCGGCTCCAAAGTCAGTTTTCGACGGGCCCAATGGTTGGTGGTCGGGCTTTCTTCTTTGTGGATGCCAGAAGCGACTTGCCCTTGAAGATTGGGCATTGCGACATTGAGGCTCGTTGCAATGGAGCAGTCAGTAGACGAAGTTCCGACCAACCGGATCCTTTTTGGTGGCGCAGTATAAGCAGGGGCGGCATGGCCACTGCAAGCGCCGCTCATCCTGGTCCAGTTTTTTCCACGAGCGTTAAGCGGCCGACCGCCCCATCACCATTGCCCATGATGTCCACCAATTGCGGGGGGAGACTCGGGGGCGGGGCGCGGGGGGTTGGAGCGTCGCTAGAGCCTTGCATTGGGGCGGCGTGGTCAAGGGGGGGCTCTTCTTTAAGATGCGCCCCGGCTATGTAGACCGCGCAAGTTCGATAAGGCGTCTGCCCGAGACTCTGCCTGGGCGGAGGTCATGTGGACATCGAGAAATTGCGTGGCCGCGCGCAGCTCCTCAAGATAGGCGGAGCAGCCCGGGCGGCGGCCGTCCTGTCAAAGCGCTAATTGCTAGCGCGTTGACAGAACGGCCGAGCACTAAGCACTCGGGCTCGCGGCCCACGCAGCTCGAGGGAGAGGTCGGGCCGAGGGTTTCGCGTCGGGCCACATCCTCCCCGAGAGGTCCCTCATTGCTGGGCGCAGCTAGAGCGTCGGCCAGGCCGACTTGGTGTCGTGGGAAGTTTTAGAAAGATTGCCCGCTGAGTCCAAGGCGGGGTGGACTTCAACTTTCTCAATCAGGACGCTCCGCAGCAAGACAGAATTGATAAGGAACCACTGCTTCAAAGATGATCGCCACGGGCTCTCTGCTGCCAGTGGATGGGCGATTCCGGCGAAAGTCGCCCAAATAGTGCCTGTTCTGAATTCTCCGCCGCCAGCGCCTACACCGTACCCCCGCCCTTCAGTGACGCGCAAAAACAGAAAACCAGGCGGGTCAGATCCTTGGGGCTCGATGATCCCGGAGGCGATCTCCACGCCGAGGAGGAGGGGGGGCGGGGGTGCGACGGCGGGGAGGGGGAGGAGAAAAGACCTGACTTTGCGGAGTTGCGAGGCTTGCACGCGGGCCCGAAGGAGGCTTGGGCCCCCAGTTTGCTAGAGATATAAGAAGTTGCCTGGACCGTTGCCCCGCCAGGCCCCGGAGCGCGAGTGATACGATAACCCGCCCGGGCCGGGCATCCACGTGGAGCTGTGTGCTCGAGCGCGCGAGGAGTGGGATGATAACAGGAGCTTCTGGCGTGGGGACTTGGCGCCGACGGCCTGGGTGCTCAATCCCATCCAGCTCGAGATCCAAAAGGGCGAGGTTTTGAGTCCAGAGTTTGAGGATGGACGATTTGCTTCAGCGACCGGTGCTTTTGTCGGAGGAGACGGCTCTGGAGGGGCGTGCTCTGCCGACCCCAGGTTTAGGAGACGCGGGTGGGGAACTGGGATTTCTGTGAGCTCCCATTTGCTGGCCTGGGGTTGCGGACCCTTTGTCCCGCCCTTAAACAGACGGTGCCACTGGCTGAGCTCCCAGCTCACCAGCAGGGATCTCGCTCCACTGGCGGACCGCGAAACCGCGGCCACCGGGCATCAGCAGAGGTGGCCGAAGCAAAGCGCACGGAACATCAGAGCGCGCGGCGCGCGTTCTGGCAGGAGCGTCAAGTCGGGCATGTCCCTTTACAGGAGGAATACTCAAACATAGTTTAATAAAATGGTAGGATGATATTTCGACTATTCTAGATGATTGTTAAATCTGTTTGAGTATTTCTCATTTGTCTTCCGATGTCCGCCTGTAGGGGCACACGCCCGACCTAACAGGAACGCGAAGGCCGCGAGGCCCAAGCTGCCAAGATCAAGTCTCGCGAGAGAAGCTTGTGGGACTTGGGCGACCCGTGTGCGCCCGGAGTCGTGGTGGGATCGCCTCCGCGCTGCAACAAAGGGAGACAGGGAGGAGGAGGACGACGACGAGAAAGAGGGGAACGAAGAGGAGATTGGGAGGAGGAGGAGGAGGACGAGGAGGAGGGGGAGGGGGAGGAGGAGGAAGAGGAGGAGAAGGAGAAAGAGGATGATGATGATGATGATGATGATGATGATGATGATGAGGAGGAGGAGGAGGAGGAGGAGGAGGAGGAGGAGGTGGAGGACGAGGAGGAGGAGGGTGGAGAAGGAGGGGGAGGAGGAGGACGACGACGAGGAAAAGGAGGAAGGAAGGGGGAGGAGGAAGGAAGGAGGACGAAGAAGGGGGAGGAGGAGGAGGCGGAGGAGGAGGAGGAGGCTGAGGAGGAGGAAGGAAAGGAGGACCTAAGGCGGACAGCCCGGAGAAAAAAAAACGGCCCTCGGAGCACGAAAAGCTGGCGTCCGCGCCTCTGCTATGATGTTGTCAGGGGCCCGTTGGAGATCGGAGGCGCGGGCCGGTGCGCGGTGACCGGAGCCGTCCCCCCTCGGCGCGCGAGGTGTGGTCCTCGGGTTACGTCCCCCACGACGGGGAAGGCGATCGCGCCCGACGGCCGGCGCCGGTAAGCACGGAGCGTATGTCGAGTTGGAGCGTTACTCGAGCAGTGGCGAGCAGCGTTCTGGCTCGCCCATCGGCCAACCAAGAAACGTTCTAAGAACCGCTTGTGGTCTGCACGAAATATTCTTAGAACGTGTGTGGCTGGGACTGTCTGGTATGAGTCTAGTACATCGGGCTGGTGCTCTAAGAACATGGTTCTTGTTATCAGAGCATTGTTGGTTCGAAAAACAGTCGTGGCAAGCCTACAGGAATGCCGGGACGGTCGGTCCCTCTGGACATTTCGCAAAGTTACAGCTGGTTGGGGGCCTGAGGTGGCCCAGCATTGGTCTTAGCCAGAAGGAGGAGGGGGGAGAGACCTTCGCGGTCCTGGGTTCAAAAACTGACTCGGGGTGAAAAATTGCACAACATGAGGCCCAGGAGGGGTCTGGGGAACGATTTTGAGCGGATGTGGTTCCATTCCCCTTCCTGATCAAGATTGCCAGCGGGACCCCAACCAGTCCCGAACCCCCAGCCGCCTCCTCCCAGAAAGGGCCTTGCCTTCAAGGCTTCGAGGCAGCTGCCATCTCTTTCTTCCTCGACGAAGGTCCAGCGGAAACTGGCGGAAGCAAAACGAGGGCCCCCCCGCCGGCGGAAGCTCGGCGGGAGTCTGGCGGAAGGCGGCGGCAGCAGAACCCGTCCCCCTAAGAGATGACAGCATCTTTTGCTGTGGGGTTCCCGGAGCTGGCCGGATCGCCGCATTTTGTCCCGTCTGGCGCTCCCTCGGTGGCCGACGCGTGCCGGTGCCGCGGCGCCCGGCGCCGCTCGCCAGAAGCTCGCCGTCGACCGGCGCCTCCGACTGGACGTCTCTTCGGCCAGCGTTCCTTCGGTGGCGCTCCGCGGCGGCGTCGGCCCCGGCGCTGTGCCATCCACGCTTCGTCCTCTCTTTGTGTTCTCGGCCCGATCCTCCTCCTCCTCCTCCTCCTCCTCCTCCTCCTCATGATTCTTCTCCTCCTCATCCTCCTCCACCTCCTGGCCTCCTCATTCTCCTCCTCCTCCTTCTCTTCCTCCTCCTCCTCCTCCTCCTCCTCCTCATCATCATCATCATCATCATCATCAGCATCATCATCATCAGCATCATCATCATCAGCATCATCATCATCAGCATCATCAGCATCATCATCATCATCATCCTCCTCATCCTCCTCCTCATCCTCATCATCCTCATCCTCATCCTCATCCTCATCCTCATCCTCATTTTCATCTTCATCCTCCTCCTCCTCCTTCTCCTCCTCCTCCTCCTCCTCCTCCTCCTCCTCCTCCTCCTCCTCTCTCCGAGCGAAGGGGATTCAGTCGTTCGTTAGAACAGAGGGTTTTGCCCGCTAGCGTAGCCCTCTCTTCTGTCCTCTCTCTCTCTCTCTCTATCTCTCTTCCTCCTCCGTAGCCGTTATGGTCTAGTTTCGGGTCTGCCGACCCAGGCCTTTTCAGAGGTGGGCGGGCGGTGCCATAGCTCGGCCCGCTCCCCCTGGGCTGCCTGGCGCGGGTTCATTCCCACGCGGACCCTCGCACCTTTCACAAGGCGGGGGTCCGGGCCGGCCCGGGCCCGAGCGGGCTCAGCTCGGCGCTGCCGCGCCGAGGCCGCGCCGCCCAGCCGCGCAGGCCGGGCCCAGGCGCAAGGCGGAGCGGCGAGGGTGGCCTGCGACTGGGGGAGGTCGCGGCTGCCTCCGGCGCCCCGGCAGCGCCTGCGCGGCGGGCGTTGCGCCGTGTCGGGCGTGGGCGAGCGAGCATTTCATGAACTGCGACGGCGCCGACTGCTGGCTTGCGGACACGCATGGCAAGTGGGCTGGCGGGTGCTACCCGCACGGCAAGGGCCGTGGCAGCAACGAGGGGTGGCAGCGGTGCGGCACGAGTGTCTCGGACGGCCATTTCTACGGCTGCTGTGCTGCCGAACCTGCCTGCGTGCCGACAGCGGGAGGCGCCGCCGTCGACACACCCAGAGGCTTCAAGGTGCCGTCTGATGTGAGGGCGCTGCGGCTGATGGACGAGGGCTATGGGCTATGATGCCGGGCTCCTGCTCTTCGCGCTGCTCCGGGAAGTGGAGGACAATGCCCAGTAACCCGTGCTCGTCGCCGTCGACGCACGCCTCAGCCAGCCAGAGCGGTGCGTGCACGAGCGGAGGGAAGCCAGGGTCTGGGATCCCCAGTAGGGCCAGGTCTTCCTCCACGAAGACGGCGAAGATACGATGGGCAAGAGGAGGAGAAGGAGGAGGCAGAGAGCGAGGAGGATGAGGACGAGGAGGAATTGCGAGGTGGAGCACCTGCACGACCCTTCCCTCAATTGTCGCGAGTTCGGCGCGTGCGGCCAGGATGGCCAGCAGCACGATGCCCGGCCTCGTTGCGATGAGGATGATGACCATCGCCGCGATGTAGGCGCAGAGCCTGGCCAATACCAGCGGCTCGCAGTGCGCGAGATCGTGGCCGGGATCGAGGTCAGGCTCGGGGGCCGCTACAGTGACGCGGTGGAGCAGCAGCGGCCTCAGGAGGCATGCGCTCCCACCAGCACTGGGGGCCACGAGGTGCCCGACGATGGCCCAAGGCGGGCCGAGGACAACCACGGCGGCATGGTGGAGCTGCAGCAGTCCGAGGTGACTGGCGCCCCTGCCGCCGCCGAGGCCCACGACGGCCCAGAGCGGGCCAGAAACCATCACGGCGACTTGGCGGAGCTGCAGCAGCCCGAGATGGCTGGAGCTCCCGCCGCCGCCAAGGTCGACGACGACCTGGAGCGTGTCGAGGAGCACCACGGCGACGTGGCGGAGCCGCAGCATGCCCATTTGGCCTGCGCTCCCGCCGCCGCCGAGGTCCGCGTCGGCCCGGAGCGGGCCACAGACCACCACGGCGACGCGGCGGAGTCGCAACGAGCCCAGATGGCTTGCGCCCCAGCCGCCGCCAAGGTCCACGGCGGCCTGGAGCGGGCCGAGGACCACCGCGACGACGCGGCGGAGCTGCAGCAGCCCGAGGTGGCTGGGGCTCCCGCCGCCGCCGACGTCCGCGACAGCCCAAAGCGGGCCGAGGACCACCACGGCGAGGTGGCGGGGCTGCAGGTGGCTGGCGCCCCCGCCGGCGCCGAGGTCCGCGTCGGCCCGGAGCGGGCCACAGACCACCGCGGCGACGCGGCGGAGCCGCAGGAGCCCGAGGTGGTTGGCGCCCCCGCCGCCGCCGAGGTCCGCGTCGGCCCGGAGCGGGCCCAGGACCACCGTGGCGACGTGGCGGAGCTGCAGCAGCCCGAGGTGGCGGGCGCTCCCGCCGCCGCCGCCGCCGCCGCCGAGGTCCAGGACGGCGCGAAGCGGGATGAGGACCACCGCGGCGACGCGGCCGAGCCGCAGCAGCCTCATGTGGCTGGTGCCCCCGCCGCCGCTGACACCCACGACGGCCCGGAGCGGGCCGAGGACGCCCTCCCCGACAGCCGCGCGGACTTCGGCATCTACAGGGCCAGCGGTGCTGCCAGGCTCGAGGCGTGCCCCAGAGCGCAGGAGGAGAAGGAGGGGGAGGAGGAGGAGAAGGAGGAGGAAGACGCTTGCGAGGAGGTGACAGTGGACAGGAGAAGCGCCGGAGAAAGGGCAGTCAGAAGAGGAGCAGATGAGTAGGCGTCGGAGCAAGAGGCGTCCGAGGAGGCGACACAGGAGAGGAGCAGAGAGCAGGTTGGCCGGACCATCGCCCGCGCCTCCGCCAGCCCTTGGGCTCGCGCCAGCAACTGGGCTTGCGCCAGTGCCGGCACCAACACCAGCGCCTGCACTAGCACCGACGCCAGCTCCGTCACCAGCATCCTTGTCACCGCTGACTCCAGCTCGGGCGCCAGAGCCCTCGCCGGCACCAGCGCCAGCGCCAGCACCAGCACCGACGCCAGCCCAGACGCCAGCACGAACGCATCCAATGAAGCCAACTCGGAAGCCAACGCCAACGCCGACGTCGGCCACGAGGCCGAGCCGGAGGAGGAGGAGATGAAGGAAGACTTGGCGGAGGGGGCGAACGCGCCGGGTGAGTCTGAAGAGGCTGAAGAGGCTGACGACGCCGGCACCAACGCCCGCGCCTACGGCGGCACCAACGCCAACGCATCCACCAGCACCGACGCCAGCTCCGACGCCAGCATCATCACCATCGCTGACGCCAGCTCGGACTCCAACGCCTGCGCCTACGCCGACCCCAAGCCCAGGGCTCGGGAGGAGAAGGAGGAGCAGGGGGAGGAAAGGGAAGAGGTGGCGAAGACGCCAGGGGAGGACGAGGAGGCCCAGGTGTGCGAAGTCGTCAGCGCTTGCGCCTACACTGACACCAACGCCATCGCCTGCCCCAGCGCCAAGGCCAGCCCCGATGCCCGCACCAACGCTGCCGATGACGCCAGATCGGACGCCAGCGTCGACGTTTTTGCGGGCCCCACGGTCAAGGCTGAGGATGAGGAGGACGAGGCGGAGATGCTGGAAGAGGGCCAGGAAGTTGAGGAGGTTGAGGACGCCAGCACCAACGTCTGCGCCTACGGCGGCGCCAACGCCAGCGCCTGCACCAGCACCCACGCCAGCTCCGCCGGCAGCGGTGGCCAGCGCCAGCGGCCGGCGGTGCGCAATCGCGATTTTCTCGTAGAATTTACACCTCGAGCCCTCAGCGGATCGGGTGCGGTTGGGCCCGACTCGAGCCCACGTCCCCCAGGTGCAGCCGAAGCTGCTGCTGCTGCTGCGGAGGAGGAGGAGGAGGAGGAGGATAAGGAGGAGGAGGAGGGGAGGCGAAGATGCCAGGAGAGGACGAGGAGGCTGAGGAGGCTGAGGACGCTGGTACCAGTACCATCACCCGCGCCTACGCCAGCACCATCGCCACCCCAGACGCTGGCACAAACACCTTCACTGAAGCCAGCTCGGATGCCAACGCCTACGCCGATGCCGGCCCCGAGGCCAAGGCCGAGGAGGAGGAGGAGGAGATGAAGGAGGAGGAGTTGGCGGAGGAGGCGAACCTGCTAGAAGAGTTTGAGGAAACTGAGGACGTCGGCCCCGACACCGGCGCCTACGCCGCCACTAACGCACGCCAGCGTATCCACCTGCACCGACGCCAGCTCCGACGCCAGCATCATCGCTTCCTCTGACGACTCTGACGCCCATTCGGATGCGGACGCCTGCGCCTACGCCGGCCCCGAGGAGGAGGAGGAGGAAGAGAAGGCGAAGGCGCCATATGAGGGCGAGGAGGCCAAGGAGACTGAAGGCACCAGCGCCCGCGCCTGCGCTGTCACCAGCACCAGCGCCTGCCCCAGCGCCAGCGCCAGCCCCGACGCCAGCACCAATGCCGCCGCCGACGCCGGATCGGATGGGGAGGACGTGGCGAGGATGCCAGAAGAGGGCGAGGAAGTTGAGGAGGCTGAGGCCGCCAGCACCAACGTCTGCGCCTACGGCGGCATCAACGCCAGCGCCTGCACCAGCGCGGACGCCAGCACTGCGCCAGCTGCTGCGCCGACGACGGTGCCGGCAGCTGCGCCGACGGCGGCGCCGACAGTTGCGTCCACAGAGCGGCCGACAGCGGCTCCGACCGCCGCCGGCGACGGCGCTGGCAGCTGCGCCGACGGCGGCACCTGCAGCTGCGTCGACAGCGTAGCCGACAGCGGCTCCGACAGCCGCGCAGACCGCAGCACCGACAGCCGCACCAGCAGCTGCACCAACGACCGCACGGGCAGCTGCGCCGACGGCGGCACCGACAGCTGCGTCCACAGCGCTGCCGACGGCGGCTCCGACTGCCGCGCAGACTGTGGCGCCGACAGCCGCGCCAGCAGCTGGCACTGGCAGCCGCGCCGACGGCGGCACCGACAGTTGCGCCCTCAGGGCGGCCGACAGTGGCTCCGACCGCCGCGAAGACCGCGGCGCCGACATCTGCGCCAGCTGCTGCACCGACGACGGCACCGACACCCGCGCCGACGGCGGCACCGACACCCGCGCCGATAGCGTCGCCGACGGCGGCTCCGACCGCCGCGCAGACCGCGGCGCCGACAGCCGCACCAGCAGCTGCGCCAACGACGGCACCGACAGCTGCGACGACTGCGGCACCGACAGCTGCGTCGACAGCGTTGCCGACGGCGGCTCCGACCGCCAACCAGGACGCGGCATCGACAGCCGCGCCCGCAGCTGCTCCAACGACGGCACCGGCAGCTGCGCCGACGGCGGCACCGGCAGCTGCGCCCACAGCGTCGCCGACAGCGGCTCCGACCGCCGCGCAGACCGCTGCGCCGACAGCCGCGCCAGCAGCTGCGCCGACGGCGGCGCCGACGCCTGCGCCGACGGCGTCGCCGACAGCTGCGAAGACGGCGGCACCGACAACTGCGCCGACAGCGCCGCCGACAGCGGCTCCGGCAGTCGCGCAGACCGCAGCACCGGCGGCCGCGCCAGCAGCTGCACCGACGGCCGTGCCAGCAGCTGCTCCGACGACGGCGCCGACTGCTGCGCCGACGGCGGCACCGACGGCTGCGCCGGCAGCATCGCCGTCAGGGGCGCCGGCCGCCGAGCAGACCGCGGCGCCGACGGCCGCGCCAGCAACTGCGCCTACGACGGCGCCGACAGCTGCGCCGACGGCGGCACCGACAGCTGCGTCCACAGAGCGGCCGACAGCGGCTCCGACCGACGCGCAGACCGCGGCGCCGACAGCCGCACCAGCAGCTGCGCCGGCGACGGCGCTGGCAGCGGCGCCGACGGCGGCACCGACAGCTGCGTCCACAGCGCTGCCGACGGCGGCTCCGACCGCCGCGCAGACTGCGGCGCCGACAGCCGCACCAGCAGCTGCGCCAACGACGGCACCGACAGTTGCCTCCATAGAGCGGCCGACAGTGGCTCCGACCGCCGCGCAGACCGCGGCGCAGACAGCCGCGCCAGCAGCTGCGCCGACGACGGCGCCGACGGCGTCACCGACAGCTGCAACGACGGCCATGCCGACGGCGGCATGTCGGCATCAACGTCAGGATCGCAGGCACCACCGACACAGACACCAGCTCCGACGCCAGCATCGGCACGCACGCCGTCTACGTCGTCAGCAGCCGCCTCAAGTTCGAGTCGGCCCCAGTGTTCAGTACTCTGTGCACCGTTGGCTGCCTCGCGCCACGGTGCCGCCGCTGGCCGCCTTGCGCCGCGGGAGCCGCTACTGGGTTCGAGACCGACCAGGCCAGCACCGACGCCAGCATCGAGGCCAGCAAGGACGACAACATCGTCGTCCGCATCGCCAGCGTCAGCACCCACGCCTACGTCCCTGCGCAAAACACCAGCAAGCGCGGAGGAGCAGCAGCTTGAGGAAGAAGAGGAAAGGCCGAGGCAACACGCCACTGTTAGGGCTTCGCGGCGGCGTCGCTTGGGGTCAGGGCGGCCAAGACTTCCAACGCGACGGGGACCAGGGCCGCACCAACGCCAGCACCAGCACCGAGGCCAGCCCGGGCGCCAGCACAGACGCTTCCACCGAAGCCAGCTCGGACGCCAACGCCTACGCTTGCGCGGGCCCCACGGCCAAGGCTAAGGATGAGGAGGGTGAGGAGAGGATGCCGGAGAAGCTGAGGACACCGGCACCAATGCCTGCGCCCACGACGGCGCCAACGCCAGCGCATGCCCCGGCACAGACGCCAGCTCCGCCGCCAGCGCTGGCCAGCGCCAGCGGCGGGCGGTGCGCAGTCGCGCGGCCAAGATCGAGGCCAGTCCTGACGGCAGAAGCTCTTGGGCGGCGGGGGCCAGCAGGGCCTCTGGCCGAGGAGCTCCTCGGAGGCTGGCGGAGGAGAGGAGACGCCGTCTGACGCTAGGGGGGCAGCAAGCCCCTAGGCCGGAGGGGGCAAGGATGCCAAGATATGACAAGGAGGCTGAGAAGGCTGAGGACGCTGGCACCCACGCCTGCGCCTACGCCGGGACCAACGTTGGCGCCAACACCAGCACCGACGTCAGCTCCGACGCCAGCCCCAACGCTTCCACTGAAGACAGCTCGGACGCCCACGCCTACACCGAAGCTGGCCCCGAGGCCAAGGCCGAGGAGGAGGAGGAGGAGGAGGAGGAGGAGGAGGAGGAGGAGGAGAAGGAAGAGCAGGAGACGGCGAACATGCCAGAGGAGTCTGAGGAGGCTGAGGACGCCGGCGCCAGCGCCTGCATTTACGGCGGCATCAACGCCAGCGCTGGCACCAGCATCGACGCCAGCTCCGACTCCGACGCCAGCTCGGACGCTAGCGCCTGCGCCTACGCCGGCCTCGAGCCCAAGGCTGGAGAGGAGAAGGAAGAGGAGAAGGAGGAGGACGAGGCGGAGGAGGCGAAGACGCCAGAAGAGGACGAGGAGGCCCAGGAGACTGAAGACGCCAACGCCTGCGCCTACGCCGGCACCAACCCCATCGCCTGCCCGAATGCCAACGCCATCTCCGACGCCAGCACCAGCGGCGTCGACGGGGTGAACTTCAAGGTCGGGATCGTGGAGGGCGTCTCGGACGGCAGGCTCGACCTGGACAACGGCCCGAAGGCGACCGAGGCGACCCAGGGCTGCGCGGGCGGACTGGTGGACGATCATCTGGCACTGGCACGACTCGATGGGCGTGCCCGAGAGCCTGCAGACCAGCAAGGATACCCACGACAT
Source organism: Prorocentrum cordatum (assembly GCA_963575745.1). NCBI lineage: Eukaryota > Dinophyceae > Prorocentrales > Prorocentraceae > Prorocentrum > Prorocentrum cordatum. Next base: position 362,908 of record CAUYUJ010020926.1, on the reverse strand, counting down.
CGCGGAGTGCGGCACCGAGCTGACGAAGGAGAAAGGCGCCCTCAGCCTCACAAACGGCTGGGGCGTCACGCCTGCGACGCACGAGTCCGAGGCGGTCGAGAAAAGCACGAAGGGGGGGCAGCAAAGCACAAGGTGAGTATGGAGAGCGAGGCCGTCGGCGACGTCGCAGGGGGTGGGCTACAAGTTTTTCGGTGTATGGCTCCATGGGGGACGGCACCGACGACGAGCACCTGGGCGGTCCAACGACTACATCGACCACGGCTCCGACGATGGCACCGATGAGTTCGCCGAAAGCTGCACCAACAGCCTCGCCGACAGTTAGGACGACTGCAGCACCAGCAGCCGCGCCGACTGCAGCACCAGCAGTTGCGCAAGCTGCACCGACAGCCGCGTCGACGGCGGCACCGACAGCATCGCCAACGAGGGGTCCGACCGCCTCGCCGATGGCTGCACCGACAGAGGCGCCACCGATGCCACCGACTGGCCCGCCAAGAGCGACGCCGACTGCGGCCCCGGCAGATGCGCCGACTGGGGCACCGTCAGCTGCACCGACTGTGGCGCGGACAGCTGTGCCGACCGCGGCACCGACCGCCTCGCCGACAGCTGCGTCGACAGCGTCGTCGGCAGCGGCTCCGAGCGCCGCGACGACGGCGGCGCAGGCGGCGGCACTAACGGCTGCACCGACTGCGGCACCAACAGCAGCACCGACAGCCGCGCCGACTGCGGAGCCGACAGCTACTCCGAATGCCGCCGACTGCTGGGCCGACAGCGGAGCCGACCGCCTCGTTGACAGGCATCAAGGATGGTACCGACCGGCTCCCCGATAGGCCCACCGATTGCGGCGCCGACCGCGGCGCCAACAGCTACGCCGACGGCCAGGCCCACAACGGCACCGACAGCTGCGCCGACGGCGTCGCCAACGCCGGCCGCTGTGCCGACCGAGGCGTCGACAGCCGCGCCGACTGCGCCACCTAGAGCGTCGCCGACAGCTGCGCCAGCCCCGGCTCCGGCAGCTGCACCAACAGCCGCGCCCAGGGCATCTCCTACTCTCGCTCCGACAGCCTCGCCGACGGGTACGCAGACAGCGACGCCGACCGACCGCTGCGCAGGCGGAGGAGGTCAGGAGGGCCATGATGAAGGCCGAGAGTGTAGAGGAGGCTAAGAAGGTAGAGGAGGCCAGGAAAGCGGAGGCGGCCATGAAGCTCGCGAAGGCCAAGAAGGATGAGGCGGCCAGGGCGTTCGCGGCGGAGGAGGTCAGGAAGGCAGAGGAGGCCAGAGAGCCAGAGGAGGCCAACAGGGCGGAAGAGGCCAGGGAGGCCGCGGACGCCAAGGAGACTGATGAGGCTAAGAGGGCAGAGGAGGCCGGGATGCCTCTGGAGGCCACCGAGGCTGGAAAGATAGGAGGCCAGGAAGGCCGATCAGGCCAGGGAGGTCGCAGAGGCCAAGAGGGCTGATGAGGCGAGGAAGGCCGATGAGGCCAGGCAGAGGATACCAGGAGGGCGTCTGAGGCCGAGCAGGCAGAGGAGGCAATGGAGGCCGAAGAGGCCCAGACGGCCGGCGAGGCCGAGAGGGCAGAGGAGGCCGAGGTGGCAGAGAAGGACGTGGAGGCCAGGCCGACCAGCTCGCCTGTAGCGGCACGGACTGCGACGGCGACAGCCGCGCTGACAGCGGCCCCTACTGCGGCACCGACGGCTGTATCGACTGCGGCACCAACGATGGCGCCGGTTGGCATTCCGGCAGCTGCGCCCACTGCGGCACCAGCAGCTGCGCAGCCTGCGGAACCGACAGCGGCGGTAGCCGCAGCACCGACAGCGGCACCGATATCGGCGCTTACAGGCACGTCGAGAAGGGCACCGACGGCGGCGTCGACAGCTGCGCCGACAGGTTCGCCGACAGCTGCACCGACACCCACGCCGACTGCAGCCGAGCCGACTGCGGCACCGCCCGCCCCGACGCCTGCCTCGCCGCCAGCGGCTTTGACAGCGGCACCGACAGAGGCGCCTGCGCTGACATCGACCCGTTCACCGACAGCGGCGCCGACTGTGGCACCAACGATGACACAGATCGGATCCCCATTGCGCCATTGCGGCACTGACAGCTACGCCGAATACGGCGCCGATAGCCGCGCTGACAGCGGCACCGATGGGCTCCCCGATGGGTTCGCCAGATTCGGCACCGACCGCGGCGACAACAGCAGCGCCGCCAGCCAGGCCGACAGCGGCATCGGCAGCCTCGCCGAGTGCGGCGCCGACGGCGACGACAGTTGCGCCGACTGCGGCACCGGCACTTACGCCGACCACGGCACAGAAGGCCGCGCCGACGGCTGCGCCGACATCGGCGCCGACACTTGCGCCGACTGCAGCAGCGACACCTGCGCCAGGAGCGCCGCCGACAGCGGTTCCGACCGCCGCGCCGACTGCGGCGCCGACAGCTACGCCGACAGCTGCGCCGACTGGGGCTCCGACGGCCGCGCAGGCGGCGGCGCCGACGGATGCCCGGGCCGCCGTGCCGATTGCCGCGCCAACGGCTGCGCCGACGGCCGCGCCGACTGCGGTCCTGGCGGCTGCGCCGACTGCGGCATCAGCCGCCTCGCCGACAGCAGGGCCGACGGCGGCGCCGACCGTCTCGACGGCAGCAGCACAGGCTGCTGCGCGAACGGCAGCACCGACAAGCTTTCCAACTACTGCGCCGACTGTGGCCCCGACAGCCGTCCAGACAGCTCCGCTGGCAACTGCGCCACCTGCGGCACCAGCGAATGCACTGACCGCTTGGCCGACAGCTGCGCTGACTGCGGCACTGACAGCCGCGCCGACAACGGCACAGACAGCTGCCCCGACGGCGGCGCCGACGGCGGCCCCAGCCGCCGCGCCGACTGCGGCACCGGCAGCTGCGCCGACAGAGTCGCCAGCAGCGACTCCGACCGCAACGCCGACAGCTGCGACGACCGGGTCACCGACAGCTGCGCCGACAGGTCCGCCAGCTTCGGCACCGACCACGGTGCCAACAGCTTCGCCGACCGCCATGCCGACAGTAGCACTGACTACCGCGCCGACCGAGGCACCGGCAGCCGCATCGGTCACGGCGCCAACAGTTGCGTCGGCGGCGGCACAGACGGCGGCTCCGACCGTCGCGCTGACCGATGCGCCGACAGCAGCACCGACAGCGGCGCCGACACCAGCGCCGACCGGCGCGCCGAGGAGGGCACCGACGGTGGCAACGACGGCGACGCCGATAGCAGCGCCGACAGGTTCGCCGACAGCTGCACTGACGGCCGCGCCGACTACGGCGCCGACGGCACTGGCAGCCGCGCAGACAGCTTCGCTAGCAGCGGCTCCGACCCTCGCGCCGACCGCGGCGACGACGGCTGCACGGACAGCTGCGCCCATTGCGGCACCAACGGCTTCACCGACAGCGCCGACGACGGTTGCCCCGACGTCCGCGCCGATCGGTACACCGACCGCTGCGCTGACGGCTGGGCCGACTTCGGCCCCGATCGTTGCGCAGACTGAGGCACGGACCGCCTCGCCTACAGCAGCGCGGGCAGCCGCGCCGCCCACTCCTGGCGAGGAGGCGGAGGCAACGGGAGCGGCCACTACAGCAGGGGTGACTGATGAAGGGTGGGACGTGGAGTTTGACACGACGGCAGAGACGACTGGAGCCTCTACCATGTGTCCCGGCGAGGAGGTGATCACCAGCGAGGCGGACGACTGGAGCGGCCATCCCAGCGGGGGCGACGCCAGCACCAACGCCGACGCCTACGCCAGCACCGGCGCCAGCGCCCACATCAGCACCGACGCCAGCACCAACGCGGGCGCCCCCGCTGGCGCTAGTGCCGGCGCCTACGCCAGCACCGATGCCAGCACCTAAGCCACCACCAACGCCTGCGTCTACGCCAGCACTGCTAGCGGCGCCTTCGCCAGCGCCGACGACGCCAGCGCCTGCGTCGGCACCGACGCCAGCACCAACGCCGGCGCCTACGCTGGCGCCAACGCCCGCACCTACACCAGCACCGACGCCAGCACCGACGCCAGCACCAGCGCCTGCGCCTACGCCAGCACTAACGGCGGCGCCAACGCGTAACGCTTACGCTGGCGCCGACGCCAGCGCCTACACCAATACCGACGCCAGCACCAACGTCTGTGCTTACGCCGGCACCAACGCCAGCACCTACGCCAGCACCGACGCCAGCACCAACGCATGCGCCTACACCGGCACCAACGCCAGCGCCTACATCAGCGCTAACGTCAGCACCGACGCCAGCACAAACGCCTGCGCCTACGCCAGCACCAACGCCAGCGCCTACTACGTCGACCGCTTCGCAGACAGCTGCGCTGCAAGCGGCGCCGTCCGCCACGATGACAGCGGCGCCGACAGTTGCGCCGACTGCGGCGCCGACGGCTGCACCGACTACGGCACCGACTGCTGCACCGAGGACGAGCGTGGCTCGCGTCGCTAGTCTGGCGCGCGTGGAGCTCGATGCGGAATTGTGCTTAGGCGGGCTCCTGTGCAATGCGATCGAGAGGGCGGGCTTCACAGACGAGGGCGAGGCCGTGGCGGAGGAGGAGGAGGAGGATGAGGAGGAGGAGGTCGGGAAGACGAGCAGCAAGGCCGCTCTCCACGTGGAGTCCGGCTACCCCACTGAGAAGCTTGAAGAGTTGGCGCGGCGGCTGGATGGCGTCCTCAGCTGCCGGACGCTCGCCCAGGGCCATCATCGCACCGTCTGCGATCCATGCGTCGTCGGCGCCTGGGTATTCCCGAACCGCCTGGAAGATGTGGTCGGCCCACTTTTCGATCCGCATCTGACGGGCGAGGGCAGAGCGTACGAGCATCTCATGGGCTACGAGGAGCACGTCAGCGGCCTAGTGCGGGACGTGAAGATCTTCCCCCTCGGGTTCAGCGTGATCAAAGTGATTGTCGGACCCGGGATGCGCGTCCTCAAGGCTACTATCGGCGTGGTCAAGCAGGAGGTTCCCAGCATGGGCTTGCTCACGAGGGTGGCTGCCGGCCTCTCTCACCTCGACGCGGGTGTTGCCGCACAGGCAGCTGCGCCGGCCGCGGCCCGGACGGAGCTTGATGGGAAGCTGTGTTCAAGCAGGTTCCTGTGCAATATGATCGAGGGCATGGGCTTCGTCGACGAGGTCGAAGATGAGGACAAGGTCGAGAAGATGGGCAGCAAGACCGCTCTCCACGTGGAGTCCAGCTGCCCGAGAGACAAGCGCCACACGGGGGGGGCAGGCGAGCCGCCGAGGCGAGCCCGCCAGAGCTCAGCGCCGATTTGGGATCAGCGCTCATGTGCCACTCGTTCGTTGCCGTACCAGTGAGCTGGGAAAAATGGTCTGGCGGCTCCCTAAACAGCGATGTTGTCCCTTCTCGCCTCGGGCCCCTTCATGGCTCCCCCTTGTCGGGTCCGGGGCCCGGGGCCCCGGCAGGGTTCTTCTCCCGCTCGTCCTCGTGCTGTTTAGGGTATCTTTTGGGGGCGCAGTCTCGCTGCGCGATGTAGTGCGCAGCTGTGTATATCGGAGGTTGGGGGGTGAGATCGCAGTGTAACGGAGTCCCCCCACCGGGAAATCGAGTTTCGAGTTCGTGCTCGTGCCGTGCGTGCGGGCGAGGCGAAGCTGCGTGGGCCAGCGAGAGGAATTCACCCTGCTGTCGCTAGGGGTCCGCCAACACAAATGTTTCCCCCCCGGCCTTGTCAAGCGGTAGCCTGCGTTGTCCCGTCGGTTGCCCGCCGGTTACTCATCATGGTTGTTCATCAGGATTGCTCATCATGGTTGCTCATCATTGTCCCGCTGGTTGCTCATCATGGTTGTTCATCATTGGCCCGCCGGTTGCTCATCATGGTTGCTCATCATGGTTGCTCATCATGGTTGCTCATCATTGTCCCGCTGGTTGCTCATCATGGTTGCTCATCATTGTCCTGCCAGTTGCTCATCATGGTTGCTCATCATGGTTGTTCATCATTGTCCCGCCGGTTGCTCATCATGGTTGTTCATCATTGTCCCGTTGGTTGCCCAACATGGTTGCCCATCATGGTTGCCCATCATGGTTGCTCATCATCACGGGCCGAGAGCCGCACGACGAGCGTGTGTACGCCGAGTTCAACAAGCTCTTGCCGCCCGGTGGCATGAAGGCGTTCGTTCAGAGCCACCCGGAATTCGCATGGCGCCCCAGGGACCCGCGCCAGCCTCACAAATGCATGGTCATCACGTGGGCGCTTCCAGTGCAGGCCAACACGGCACCAGGCGCTGCCACTGCATCTGGCAGCGGTGCCCCTGCTGAGCAAGTGGCACCGCCCGCCACAAACAGCCAGTCGTCTCCACCGACGCTGGGCGGAGGGTGCTCGTCGACGCCAGGCACTGCCAGCGTGACTCCCAAGCCAGGATAGGAGAGGTCCGGACGCACGCACCAGGCACCGCCAGTGCACCCATCGTCGACTGGGACGTCGTGGGCTGAGTGCCGCGTCGCGCAGCGGCAAACCGAACGACACAAGTCGCCCAAGCGAAGGAACAAACAAAATCCGCCACGCCATCCACACCATCATCGCCCATCAGCACCACGTTCATCACAGTTGTCGTCGTGAGCCTCCCCCCTCCCCCCACCCCCCCACAACTTCCTTATCGCCCGCAGGGTGGTCGTATAGGTAAATTGTGTCGTTTGCGGCCTGAGCGTCTTGGCTCTTGTCTCAGCGTGAGCACTGTTTGGGAAGGGCCTGCAGGGCCGCGATCAGCACGTGCCCGAGAGCGAAACCCCGAGGGCGAAACTGTGACCTTCGGGGTGGATCTCGTGACCAGGGCCGTGATATCTCCCCAGATATCATGGCCCCCCGTTGTATGTCATCACGGCGCCCAGTTCCCTCCCTTGGACGCCCCACTCTTCGACCTCCCTCGCAGCTCTGGGAGCAACGTGTGCTGCTCCTGCAATGGGAACTTTTCGGCGACGGTTCGCGCGGACTCCAGTGGGGACCCATGCCAAGAAACACCCTGCTTGCCTCCAGGGTGCCCTGGGTTTTGATGGTTCTGCGATGGGAAGCGTGATGTTCCCACACCAAAAGTCAGTGGACTTCCTGGGGTCTCAGGGTTGGGTTTCTTGTGGAAGGTTTCTTGTGGACTGGCCTCCATTGTACGGTCAGGGCAGCGTGAGGGGGTGATGGGATCATGGGGCCGCGCATCGACTTCCAATCGCCCATTGACCGCCGAGAACGGAAAACCTGAAAGACCGCCTCGCTCAGGCGCGGGCGACTTCGCTATCAGGGGCCTATCTCCGATTTGTGGGCGATGTGTCGCCAGTTGCAGGTCGATGCTCCCGCGCTGAGCTGGTCACCCCTGAGCGTTGCCCGTCACCCGCTCCCCTCTCGGAGCGACTTGGGGTGGCCCTGCTCCGGGGGCTTTTCGGCAGGGATTTGCGCGGACTGTGGTCATGAGTTTTTTGGCGTGTCGCGCCGCCGGTTCTGGCCCAGCACTCTTGAACAGAAGTTCGTGACCGTCGGTTTGTTTGCCGTCCTTGTTGAGCGCCGCCGTTCTTATTGTTCGGGCCGTCCTCAGTCATACAGGTGTTGGCCTATTGGTCCACACGCGTGCAAGTTCAGAAAAAACAGACGGCAAGAAGGTTCAGCAAGCATCAATTTTCTCGCGAAGAACGTCGCAGTTCTTCTCATCGTGTTTGGCCGTGGGGGGCGTCTGATACACGTGCAAATACATGCCCTCAACGCACAGACTTTGTTCAGCGGCGCATTCGGCTCAGGCGAATATAGCAAACCACTCAGCTGGATGCAACCATGTGAGATTTGACTGTGGCGTCATTGGCGCACTGCTTACGTCATGCAGGGCTTTCGCTGGCAAGCGCACAAGTAGCCAATCTCAGATTAGATAGTGGCCCACAGATGTGAAGACGACATCTGTATGCGTTCGTGCGTGTGTCATTGCAGAAGACAATTCGCTCGTGCTCATCTGTAATGCCACCGCGGCTCCCAAGGACCTCGCGAAGTTGCCGTGGCCAGCGCCACTGCCGTCGAAGGTGACGACTCCGACAGCGACTCGGACAGAGAGACTGCATTGCAGGCCAGCAGAGCAAATGGATAATAGAGAATACGGAGCAGGAGGGAAGGACTAATTGCCAGCGAAAAGGAATACACGGGCAACATCCATGTCGACGAAAGGCTCTCAGTCTCTGCTTTTTGTATCTCGAGCTTCTGCAGTGCAGAAGGGGCTACGAGTCGCTATGGAACGCAGAGATGGCCCTAAGCCAATGATAGACCGGAGTCTGACGTGCAAACATCGTCTTCCCTCTACCAAGTGCAGCATGGTATTTGCCTCTTGCCTCCTGTTGCTGCTCCTGGAAACCATCACTGCCATCATGGTCATCATCCTCCTCGCCTTCTCCCTCTCAATCCCCTCCTCCTCCTCATCATCATCAGCATCATCAGCATCATCATCATCATCATCATCATCATCAGCATCATCATCATCATCATCATCATCAGCATCATCATCATCATCATTTTCATCATCCTCATCCTCATCATCCTCATCATCTTCTGCCTCCTTCTCCTACTCTTCCTCCTCCTGCTCCTCCTCTTCTTCCTCCTCTTTTTCCCGTTCTCTTTCTCCTCCTGTTTGTTTTCTTGCTCCCCTCCTCGGGTGCATGCTCATCTGGCCCTCGTTCTCGTCCTGCTCGTCTTGTCCTTTTCTCCTGGTCCTGCGCCCGCTTCTCCTCCGCCTGACACTTCCCAATCACCCTGCTGAGTATGTTCTTCCTTTCCTTTTCGGTGCTTTTCGTCGTTCTCCTCCTGCCCATTTCAAGATTCACCCAACTGCCACCCGTAACCCCTAATGTATCTGGTCTGTTGCTGGAGAGCTTACGTCGCTAGTTACCTGTCGCTTCCGATAAGGGTCTCGTGAGCCTTTGGATGTTAGTCTAGTTCGGGGATTCCGCTGGGTTACGGGCACGTCAGTCAGTTAGCTAGTCTTCCATCAACCCCTCTCCTCCGCCGCCTTATCCTGTTCGTGGCGTGGTCGCCCCAGGGATCTTCAACCCACCCGTGAGGCCGGTTATGTTTTTATCCCGATTTGTTTTGATGGACCCGATTTGATCGTACGCAGTTGCATATCTTTCTCCGGCACCCCCGCGCCGACCTACATGGTCTGATCGGGTTCCGTTTTTGCCGTTTCCTCTCGTCCATTGCTCTTCCGCTTGGTGCCTGCACTGGCTTTCGGTGCAGCCCACCGCTCGCTTTGACCTGCGCCCGACCGTCTCGCACACCTTGGCCCCCGCGGACTTTGAATATTCTGGTGGACCTCGAAGAATAGCATCGAAATGCCGCCACGACCTCCTGGCGACGCCCCGATCTGAAGGATAGCACACAGTGGCGCACAAACAAGGCCTCCAACGATTCGAGCAACCTGCAACGCAAGGCGGAGGTCGAGGTTGTGTGCCCAATGTGCGATGCCTGGCTGCCGTTTCGTGTTATTGCATCGTCAATACACCGTCCAGGGCGCACGCGGTCGGTCTCCAGGAAGCGGTCCAGAGTTCTAGGTCTTGCGTATTGGAAAAGTTTGGCGTCTAATGTCTGGGCAAGGCACATCCGCAGGCGATTTTTCTCCCCCAATCCCCGAGCTCCGCTCGAAAAGTTTAGCCGCTCAGAGAATGGGGGGAACTCCGAGATGCCCCCCAAGGGGCTATTCAGACGCACCGCTATCGAGGATGGATGCCCCCCCACCCATCGTACATCGCAGCGGCAGTCAAAGGAGGAGGAGAAGGTATCCTTACCCCGGATCGTTGGACACCACATTTTTAGGTCGAGATCGGTAGCGACCGATCGGCACTCCAAATCGGTCGCGACCGATCGCGACCGATCCTAAAATCGGGCGTGACTGGTCGCCACCACGATTGATACCGAAATTCGAAGCACAATCAATAGCGACCGTTCTCGTCGGGACCGATGCTTTCCAGTATCCACTGATCAGGGACCGCTACCAGCGCCTCGGCTTCCCGTTTGGGGGCCTCCTGGGAGCCGGTCGACGCGACGGCGGTCGAGATGGTGGATGTGGCAGCGGCGGCGGGCGCGGCGGTGGCGGAGGCTGCACCTGCCCCGTCCGTGCTGGCGGTCGACGATGGGGTCGCGGAGGGCGCGGGCGCGGTCGCCCTGCCTTGGCCTCTGGTGGACGACGCCTGGGCGGACGAGCTCCCCGCGCTGCCTGGTGGGCGGATGGCGGCAGACGCGGCCGACGCGGGCGGGCTGGTGCTCCCGGCGCGGGTGAGGGCGGAAGTCGCTGCAGCGAACGCGGCGCACGACACGCGCCGCATCACCGCCATCGTCAAGGAGGCCGCCGGCTCGGCGTGGGGTGGGCGCCGTACGCACCCACCCTGCGCTTACGGTGCTCGTCTTCAGCGTGCACCTGGCGGCGCCCCTCTGAGGCGCCGCCCTCCATGGTTTAGCGGCTAGGGTCCGCTTCGGCGGATGCTAGACCTTGACTGTCCCTCTGTCCCACTGGCCCCCCGGGAGCCCAGCGTCGCCACGGCTGGATTCGCGTCGAAATCCTGGTCGCTAGCGCGCCACAAGAGAGATCCGGGGAGCAGAGGTACCGGCCCCTTTTGATTCCCCCCCGGCGGGAGCAGCTGAAGGAGGAGGGGTTGGAGGGAGGTGTACTGTATGGGTTGTAACCTCATCCCCTTGCGGTGCTGCCGCGGGCAAGGCTACGCTGCGTTCTGCTGGGCCACCACGACTGCACTGCAGCCTCATTGCGTGCCTTTTCATCTGCACCTGTCAGCGGCATGCTTTTGTTGCCTCCGTATATACCTAAGTCGTTGTAGCACTGCCGCGCTCTCAACGCTGCAATCATGGCACCTGGGACCCGCCCGACCCCACAGGCTGGAGGGCGGAGGGCCGCGCAGGCGCGCGCGGTGGCGAGTCGGGCACGCCCGAGCCCACGCACGCCCTGGCACGTCAGGCCTCGCGGCGCGCTTCTCCGAAGGCCCGGCGCCCGCCGTGGAAGCGTTGGGCGCCGAGCACACTGCGCCACCGCTGCCGGGGCGGCGGCGGGCAGGGAGAAACACAGGAGGAAGGGCATGCCGATACCAGTAAGTACCCTTGCCTCGTTTTCGTCTTCGTCTCTTCTGGGCATGTGAAGGAAGAGTCACCGATGCCGCTACTTTCGCGTCGTCTTCGCCACGGCTGGGTTCGCCTCGTCGCCGCGGCTGGGTCCGCCTGGAAATGCCGACCAGGAGACCCCGCCGGAAAGGTCCCGGGAGCAGCAGTATCGGTATTTTTCTGGTTCCCCCAGAGACGAGGGCCGCACATGCCGCCGGCGTTGGAAGATCATACGACACACTATTCAGAAGCAGAGGGGGGCGGCTTGCCGCTGTCTGCCTGATCCCGCGCGCTCGCCACGCCGCAGAGGGCGGGCGATGCCTGAGATTCCCTTTCAGGCCCGCTGGGGCCGCCTGGTTTGAGCCATTCCGGAGAGTCGACTTTCAAGTCGCGCATGTCCCTTTACTTGAGGAGTATTCAAAATTTGTTTTAAGTTATAGTATGGTGACAATTTTCTTTCATTTTTTGGCTACGTGTGAATCTGCTTGGACAAGATTTTGTTTTTCTCAAAAATCCGCCTGTCGGAGGACATGCCCGACCTAAAAGTCTACTTCTTCGGAGTGCATCCGTGCGGTGTTGATGTGGGCCAGGGGCGCCGGGAGCAAGGCCGTTCCTCCGAGGAGGAGTCGCTTGCCCTCGGCGGTGTCGATCGCAGCGGCACCGTGTGTGCCGATGTCTGTTGCTGCATCGGGTTTTTGTTTCCACTCACCGGCATCCTCCTCCTGTTTTTTGGCATGGATTCCGACGTGTCTTCGAGCCGCGAACCCACGGGCTTCCACGGGCGCCAACTGTCCGGTCACAGGTTATGGACAAGTTTTGTGGTCGTGTATTTGGACTTTCCCCTTGCCCCCCCCCCCTTCCTTGTCTTGGGCTCCGCGTCCGCGCATCGCTGGCCTAGTGCTGCCGCGCCCGCCGAACGCTGGCGCGCGCGCGTTGCATTGAGTAGCCCCTCTTGTTCCCTTCCCTCTTGTCCTCCAAACCAGTGCCTGAGCGTGTCTTCCTGCCGTTTGTTTGTCCTGCGCGTTCGTCGAGCACGGGCCGAGACGATGTTTGTACAGCTTGGTCGATGCACATTGAGTTGTGCGCGGGCCCCATGGCTGCGCATGAAGCTGGCGGTAGTTCGGGGGAGGCTGCGGACGGAGAAGCGACACGGACGGACCACCGACTGCAAATCCTGGTCGCCCTGGGATTTAGCTCTTGGGGAGCTACGAGGGCTTCAGATTCGAAGCCGGCAGGCAAAGGTGGGCCAGTTTATTTTTCGGCTGCTGGGCTTTCAGCGTCGCAGCGCCTCTTGCGAATTTGCAGCGAGTCTGGGAGGGGCGACCCTACTCGTTCCTGATAAGCCTGCCGCAAGCCTTGGCGCAGCTTCTTCGCAGCGGTGTTTTGTTTTCGCACTTCGTATTTCAAGCTTGCGAGCTTGCCGGCCCTCCTATCGAGCTTCCTTAAAAGCGTCTCGCATAAGTTTTCAGGCGAAACTGATGGCTTTTGCCGGCACAAGGCTGCTCCGCGATCCGCCTTTGGGAAACCACATTTCAAACAAATGCCGCCCGCGCTCTTACGGCGGCGAGCCCCAAGCTGGCGGTCCGCAGCCCTGGGCGCGCAGAGCGCGCTCTGCACACCAGCGGCCGGCCTGCCGCAGTGCCTCCAGGAGGCTGCGGTGCGTCCAGATCATTGGATACCATATATATATATATATATATGTTTATATATATATATATATATATATATATATTGGAATGGGTAGCGACCGATCGGCACTCCAAATCGATCGCGACCGAATCGGTCGCGACCGATCGCGACCGATCCTAAAATCGGTCCTGACCGTTGGCCACCGATTGCGTCCGATCGGTCGCGATCGACCGGTCGCGATTGATTTTGAAGCAAATCGGTCGCAACCGACACCGAAATTTGAAGCACAATCGGTAGCGACCGTTCTCGTCGGTCGCCACTGGAGACTTCCAGTACCCAATTATTTGGGGCAGTCTTGACATCTGGCCGGGCGGCCAGAGCCACCAGATCTCAGAGATGCTCGACTTATGACACCCAATTTTCGGGTGTTGCTAGAAGTGCCCCCGGCCCAAAGGCGCCCCTAGGATTTCCAGGGAGGCCCCCAAGGCCTCCAGAGCACACACACCCTCGAGGCCCGGAAGACCCCAGGAGCTCCAGAGTGGAGCGGCGAAGCTGGGAGGCACCTTGGGCCAGGGGCACCTTAAGCAAACTCGATATTTCATTCTCGTCCTGGCTTTAGGTTGGGCATGACCTCTTACAGGCGGGTCTTGGAAGAAAAATGAAACATAGTCCACACAGATTGCAAACATATGCGAAAATAGTCGACAAATCGTCCACCGACTATTTTGTCGACCCTTTCCGAATATTCCATCGATAGAGAGACGTGCCCGACTTCATCCTGGCTTCGTCTCATGCAGCCTTGGCGGCACCTCTCCGCCCATAGGCCTTCGAGCGCCGGGCCGCTGCCCTCATGGACATGCTCCCGCACCGCGCGGCCCCGGCGCAGTGGAGGGCGCCGGCGGACGAGGAGGCGGGCCCGCGGGCAGCGGGCCGCGGGGCGAGCTTCGTGGGCGTCCCAAGAGCTTTGCATCGCTCGGACGTGTGCATTTGTTTCTCGGCGAGGGCCATGCAGGGGCAGACTGGAGCATCTTGCGAAGAAAAACAAAGGCACGACATCGGACCGATTGTGACATCGGACAACGCACGGGGAAGGGACGTGCGCGATGGCGAGAGAGGTGGGGGGTTCGCCAAGCATGGCCCGAGGCATGTGTGCGGGCGAGGGGGGAACCATCGGCCACGCGCAGAGGGGGGGGGGGGGAGGGAGGGGAGGGCTGCTTAGAAGCACCCCTGCTTCTCAGAAGGCGCGGGCCTTGTCTGTAGATGTAAGGCCAAACGCCTTCGAAGTAAGAAGCAGCGTCCTCCTAAGAGGCCCTCCCCCCTCCGCCTACCCCTTCGTGCGCGCCGGCATGCGAGGGGGGAACCAGGGGACGTCTTGAGAGAAGAAGAAAGGCCATGAGATCTGGCTCCGCCGAGCATTTCGGGTAGATAGTAAGTCACGGGAGCTTCCGCTCGTTTTGGATTGAGTGCGAATCGGCGAGTCTCACGCGGCAGTGCCCAACAGCGATTAATGGCATCCAACAGCGCCCAGTAGCGCCGACTAGCCGTCAAATGGCGTTCAAATAGCGCGCAAATAGCGACCACTAGCGCCCCAGCGCCATGTGAAGGAGATGCGTTATGTCTGCTTTGCACGCGATTGAACGCGCTATTGGGCGCCATGGGGACGTTCAAAAGCTGCCGTGAGTTGCTTCCTAAGTTCCCATTCGCGGCGGCGGCGACGGACCCCAGACATCCAGAGCTTCGAGCAAAGGTCAAGATAGCTTGTTTTCGTCGTGTTTGGCCTGTCGGGGGCCACTCATAGGCCTCCCAGATGGGGGTCAGAGTAGATGGGGTCGGAGGATCGCGCCGCACCGGCGATGCATCGGCCATGCGGCTCGAGGTGGAGCTCGATTTGTTTCTCTGCATCCATGCTGACGTCGCCGATACATCGCCGAAGTCGCCGATGCATCGCCGATGCATCGGCGATACATCGGCGATACGGCGCGACCTCCGACCCCGATCTAGGAGGCCTCTAGGCATCCAGAGCCTTGAACACATGAAGACAGAGGCTTCCTTATTCGCCGTTTTCGGCCTGCGGGGGGCCACGCCGGGCCCCGGGACGGTCTGCAGAGCTATCCACTGGACGAGAAGCCAGCCTGTTGGGAAAGTGCCGAGCTTTCCGAAGACCCCGTGTAACAGAAATCAAGACGTCGGATTTCTGCGACGTTTCCGTGTCGGTTCCTCCCTCGGGGATGCGTTCCAGCGTTATTGCGCCTCGCCCAGGGCGCTCCGGGTGATGCCCCGAACGGCCGCCAGAAATCCAGGTAGTGCCCCGCCCGCCGCGTGATCTTGATGACGGCAGGTTTGCTCGTTCATCGCAGGCGAGAAATTGCATAAACAGAAATTCTCGGAGGTCCGAAAGTTTAGGTCTATGCAGTGTTCTGTTCCTCTCGGGCTGCACCCCGAACGGCTGCTGCAGACCCAGGTAGCGCCCCGAAAGCCAAGTGACCTTGATGACGTCAGATTTGCTAGATCAGGTACTGCCGCCTTGCCAGATCGGTCACTGCCGCCTTGCTGGATCTGGCGTTGCTGTTTTGTTGGATCACCTTAAGCATACATTCGAAACCGATGGTAAGGATGGGTAGCCTTCCCAAGGGTACCCTTGTATCCATGCCTCTTTGGTCCATCCTTGACTACTTTCGCTGACCCGCCGCGCT
>CAUYUJ010020926.1:340000-342500 GCA_963575745.1 Prorocentrum cordatum | reverse complement strand
ATGTTTTGTGTACGTGTCCTACATGTTTCCTATACGTGTTGTATGCGTTTGTTATATGTGTCCTGTCTGTTTCCTATACGTTTTGTATACCGTTCCTGTATGCTTCCTATACGTTCTGTATACGTTTCCTATATGTTTCCGATATGTGTCCTATATGTTTCCTATATGTCTCCTATGTGTTGCCTATACGTTTCCTATCTGTGTCCTATATGTCTCCTATACGTGTCATATGTGTTTCCTATATGTTTCCTATGTGTGTTCCTATACGTTGCTTATGTGTTACGTTTCCTATGTTTCCTATATGGTTCTCATCTGTTACCCATGCGTTTCTTAGATGTGTCATATACGTTTCTTAGTCGTTTCTTATATGATTTGTATAGGTTTCCTATATGATTCCTATATGGTTCCTGTATGTGTCCTATATGTTTCCTACATGTTCCCTATACGTGTGCGATACGTTTCCGATATGTGTCCTATATGTGTCCTACATGTGTCTCATGTGTTTCCTATATGTTTCCTATCTGTTCCCTTTATGTTTCCTTTGTGTTTCCTGTACGTTTCTTATGTGGTTCCTATACGTTTCTCATATGTGTCCTATACGTGTCTCCTATGTGTCCCATACGTTTCTTATATGTTTCATATACGTTTCTTCTCTGTGTCTTAGATGTTTCTTATGTGTTGCCTATACGTTTCTTATATGATTCCTACACGTTTCTTCTACGTGTCTTCTATGTTTCCGATACGTTTTTCTACGTTTCCTATATGTGTCCTATACGTTTCTCATACGTTTCTCATGCGTGTCTTATGTGTTTCATATATGTCTCCTATACGCTTCTTATATGTTTCCTATGCGTGTCCTATACGTTTCCTATACGTGTCCGATATGTTTTGTATACGTTTCCTGTATGTGTTGCGCACGTTTCCTATATGTTTTGCACACGTGTTCTATGTATGTTTTGTATACGTTTCCTGTCTGCTTCCTACACGTTTCCTATACGTTGTGTATACGTTTCCTATAGGAGAAGACACGGGGAAACGAGGGGGAGATGAAACCAGGAAACAACGAACGTAGGCGTGCACAGTGATCCGCCACCGTGCCCCTGGGCACGGAGTGGCTCCAAGACGCCCCAAGAGGCCCCCAGGAGCGCCCCGAAACAGCCCAAGAGGCTTCCAAGAGGGCCCCAAGACGGCCCAAGAGAACCCCAAGACGGCCCAAGAGGCGCCAAAGACGCCCCAAGAGAGCCCCAGGAGGCCCCAAGAGGCCCCAAAGAGACCCCCAAGAGGCCCCCAGGAGGCCCCCAAGAAGCCCCAAGAAACCCCCAAGACGGCCCAAGAGGCCCCCGAGACACCCAAAGGGCGCTCCAGGACGCCCAAGGTGCGCCCAAGACAGCCCGAGAGGCCGCCAAGAGCGTCCCAAGAGGCTTCACAACAGGGCCCCGAGACGCCCAAATCGTCAATTGTACCATGGTTTTTGAACAGCTGTGGCTTTCCCGCCTTTTCTGATTTCCGACGCTCCAAGACGGCCCAAGAAGTCCCCAGGAGCGCCCCGAAACGGCCCAAGAGGCTTCCAAGAGGGCCCCAAGACGGCCCAAGAGAGCCCCAAGATGACCCAAGAGGCGCCCAAGACGACCCAAGAGAGCCCCAATACGACCCAAGAGGCGCTCAAGACGCCCCAAGAGAGCCCCAGGAGGCCCCAAGAGGCCCCAAAGAGGCCCCAAGAGGCCCCCAGGAAGCCACCAAGAGGCCGACTGATGCCCCCAGCCGCCGACGTCGCCGCGACCGCGGCGGCGGCCGCGGCGGCGGCTCGCACCCAGGGCCCGGTCTGCCCTACTACTACTACTACTACTACTACTACTACTACTACCACCACCACCACCACCACCACCACCACCACTACTACTACTACTACTACTACGACGACGACGACGACGACGACGACGACGACGACGACGACGACGACGACGACGACGACGACGACTACTACTACTACTACTACTACGATGACTACTACTACTACTACTACTACTACTACTACTACTACTACTACTACTACTACTACTACTACTACTACTACTACTACTACTACTACTACTACGGCTACGAGTGCTATCACTACTGCCGGTAATACCATCACGATTGCTACAACTACTACAACTACTACTGCTATCACTACTACTGATACTACTACGACTACTACTACTACTATTACTACTACTACTACTACTACTACTACTACTACGACTACTACTACTACTAATACTACTACTACTACTACTAATAATAATAATTATACTATTGCGACTACTGCTATTACTGCTACCACTACTACTACTACTAGTACTGCTACTACTACTACTTCTACTACTACTACTACTACTGCTTATTCTACTACTACTACTACTACTACTACTACTACTTCTACTACTACTACTACTACTACTACTACTACTATTACTACTACTACTACTACTACTACTACTACTACGTTTACGACTACTAC
>CAUYUJ010020926.1:315000-337500 GCA_963575745.1 Prorocentrum cordatum | reverse complement strand
CGTGGCGTTCTCGGTCGCCCCTCCCCGCCCTCACAAATATCCCTGGTTATCGCCGAACAGTAGTATATGAAAAAAGGTCTGGATACGGCAGGTCCGTGTTGTGCCGGCGCGGCAGCAACCCCGCCGCGGGCGCTGAGGGTTGAACGTCGCCAGCGGCCCAGAATGGGCCAACATGGAGCGGTCTGGCGATCGAAAGGCCGCCGATCGTTCAGGCGTGAACATGTGGTTCCGAATGGGACCCCAGGGAAGGGCCTTTTGAGACGGGCGATGCGGATATCTCAAGACCGCTCGGCTTCGAGCGCATGGTCGCCGCATGACGCTTTCACTCGCGCTCCGAAGTCTCAAATGCCACACCGCCGTCTCAGAAGTCCCCCTCGCTGGCGTCCCTTTTGGAAGCACATCAGTTGAACAATCCGCGCGGTGTGAGAAGCCAACGCCGGGGTCGTCACGACACGAAGCTGCCACGTAAATCGTGCCGGAAAACTCCAGGACGCTCTCGGGGCGTTCCCGAACGCTCTGAGAAGCCTTGAGGAGGCCGCGGCGCCCGATGCATGATGCATCATCCAGAGTTAAGTTGGGCCTGTCCCTCTACAGGAGGAATATCCAAACATAGTCAAAAAATAGTCTGGCGACGATTTGTTGCGTAGTTGTGGTTATGTTCGAATATTTTCTCACTATGTTGTAACTGTCCTTTGAAAACCCGCCTGTAGAAGGACATGTCCGACCTAAATCCAGAGCCGCCCTGCCAGATCTCATAGATGCCCGATGCATTCTTGTCCGATGATGTCCCTGTCCTGTCCTCTTGTTGCGCTGGCGTCCCAGGTCGTCGATTTGTCACGGCGTGGGCCCCAGAGCTTTCTTTAAGTCGGGCATGTTCCTCTACAGGAGGAATATGCAAAGATTGTATAAATAGTCAGGGGACGTTTTTTTACTATGCTTGATTCTTGTTTGATTAGTCTCTCTGTGTCCTCCAAACTCCGCCTGCAGGAGGACGTGCCCGATCCCAAGCTATCCGCCTCATGCCCTCAGGACCAGTTCTTGGCAAAGGGCAGCTGCTTGTTGGCCCACACGGGCGTCGAAGTGCTGGAGACAAGTCGCACTTGGAGCGGTGTCTCGCAGCGATGGAGCTCTGGCCAGCCCCGCTCGGGCATTCCAGGGCATGTAGGCGGTGGTTCCTTTGGCAGCACGCTCTCCCCCCCTTCCTCACCTCGCCCCGTCCTCCCCTCCCCGCCTGCCGACTCGAGCGCCAGGATACTTCGCAGCCCTCGACCGTGACGCTTGTTATTCGTCCAATTCGACGACTGCGGGCCCCACCGATGTGCTTGCGCCAGGGAGCGCTGCCAACACGGTGCCACGGCTCGTACCGTAGCGCACGCGCCGCGGCTCGCACCGCAGCGCGGACGGCGGCGAGGCTTTTCCCTCCCCACTCCTTCCTCTGGTGGGCTTGCTTTCCACCGCCACCACCATGAGCAGCAGGGGGAGGGGGTTCTCATCCTCCTCCTCTTCTTCCTCCTCCTACTCCTCGTCAAGAGTCTTCCTCCTCATCCTCCACCTCCTTCCCCCTCCAAATCATGGTGGAAGTGGTAGTGGAAGACAGGCCCATCCTCTTCTCCGACCTTCCCACGGCAGCACCAGGCCCCTCCTCGTCTTTCACCCCTCGGACGGCGGCGGAGCAGCGAGCGGCGCGTGGCGGCGGCTCTTCAGGGCGACCGCGTCGTTGGCCGAGAGTGGGATAATGATGTGGAGCGTACCAGCGTGAGCGCAGCAGAAGGTAAGAGGGGAAGCAAAAGGAGGGGGAGGAGGAGGACGAGGAGAGAGAGGATATCGGAGGAGGCCCTAGCGTGCTTCTCCCCCTGAAGGGTGCTTGGCGTGCCTCTTACGCTGTGGTCCCCTGAGATCCGACGTTACGGATAGAAGCAACATCATCAACATCGCGGCTAGAGCCCTAGGCCCCGTCTTGCTGCCGCACCTTTCGAGCCGGGGCGATCCGCGAGGGGCCCGGGGCCCGAAAAAATGCCAAATCGCTTGGTGCTCAAACACATGCGACGTCAGGATATCAGGGTCCTCCTCCTCCGCCCCCTGCTCCGCCGCCTCCTCCTCCTCCTCCTCCTCCTCCTCCTCCTCCTCCTCCTCCTGCTGGGCG
Organism: Prorocentrum cordatum; assembly: GCA_963575745.1. Taxonomy (NCBI): domain Eukaryota; class Dinophyceae; order Prorocentrales; family Prorocentraceae; genus Prorocentrum; species Prorocentrum cordatum. Next base: position 335,357 of record CAUYUJ010020926.1, on the reverse strand, counting down.
AGGTTGAGATCCTGCAGCGCCTCGCGCGCGAGCGCGGCTTCGCGCTCGAGGTTGTCGGCAGTGGCAGGCGCAGGAGGCCGGGCGGGGGGCCTGCGGGCGGCCGCCGGGGGCGGCCGCGGGTGGCCATCGAGGCTCGGGGCACCGCCTCCTCCTCCTCCTCCTCCTCCTCCTCCTCCTCTTCCTCCTCCTCCTCCTCCTCCTCCTCCTCCTCCTCCTCCTCGTCGTCCTCCTCCTCCTCCTCCTCCTCCTCCTCCTCCTCCTCCTCCTCCTCCTGCTCCTCTTCGTCCTCCTCGCCCTCCTGCTCCGCACGATTCAGGATGCTCGGGACGCAACAGGAACGTCCGAACAGTTTGCCAGAGCTTCAGGGATGGAGGATGGGCGGTTTTTTAAGGTGGCTCCCGCCTCAGCGCCGCGCAGATTCGTCTTGAAAGTTCGCACAAGCTTCACGGATGGAAGGCGGCTTCCTTTCAACATGTGGTTGCCGTGTGTGAGCGCCGCGCGCATTCGTCTTGCGAGTTCGCAGCAGCTTCAAGGATTCCCATTGCTGGTTTCCGATATATGGTGCGTTGGCACGATGTAGGACTGTCACGGCGCAATCGTCGTTTTTTTTCGCGGTGTTGAAGCACCAGGAATGATGTTCTTTGTGCGGTCCGGGATCATCAGGACGCAACAAACGTTGATTCGCGGCGTCGAAGACCCAGGAATGGTGTGCTGCCACGGATCAGGGTATTTCCACACGGTTGTCTTCCAACGGGGCATTTCCTTCAGTGAAAATAAGCCAGGGACTTATGAAGAGAGAAATCGGAGGAAGGGTTCATGGCAGCATCAGCGATGAGTCCTGGGTTGACACTGGTCCGTCTCCTCCTACTTCTCCCTCCTCCTCTTCTTCCTCCTCCTCCTCCCCCTCCTCCTCCTCCTCCTCCTCCTCCCCCTCCCCCTCCTCCTGCTCCTCCTCCTCCTCCTCCTCCTCTTCGTCCTCCTCCTCCATCTCCTCCTCCTCCTTCTCCTCCTCGTCCTCCTCGTCCTCCTCCTCCTCCTCCGCCGTTGTCCTCCGAGGCCGGTGTATGAGTTCCCCGACCCCCCCCACACTGATTGGATCATTGCTGGGGTAGCTAAGGGGTAAGGGTTTCTAAGTGGTTGCCAAGGTGGGGTATAGCTGACTAACCTAGCCCGGGCTGCAAGTGCCCTGAGCGGCTTACACCGGGGAAAGATGTGGGCTAAGTGGGCGGAGCCCGCGGAGCAAACTCACCAAGCCCATTTAGGCCACTACGAATACAAGAGTAGGCTGAAACTTCTGCGAGCCGTCGGGTAGGGAGGAGGAAGGAGGGAGACAGGGAGGGAGGGAAGGATGAAGGAGGAGGGAGGGAGGGAGGGGGAGGGAGGGAGGAAGGAGGAAGGAGGTGGAGGGAGGAGGGGGAGGGAGAAGAAGGAGGAGGGAGGGTAAGAAGGATGCCGTCAATACCCGTCGCCGCCTGGAGAGAGGCATCGGCCCCACCACAAAGAGATTCTGCGGCCGTAGCATACTCACGAGAGGGTAGGTCGTTGCCTCGCACCAAATGTTCTGTGTTCCCCGCTCTGTCCCGTTTCGCTCTCGTCGCTCTGCTGCTGGTGTCACATGATGGGATCATGTAGTCTAATGCGGGAAGGCTGAAAGAGGAGGGGGGAGGAGGAGGAGGAGGACGAGGACGAGGACGATGAGGAGGAGGAGGAGGAGGAGGGGGGAGTGAGGTGAGGTGGGGAGAGAGAAAAGGGGGTGGATGAGGAGGAGGAGGAGGAGGAGGAGGAGGAGGAGGAGAAGGAGTGCGACGATCGAGAGGAGGAGCAGGAGGAGGCCTGGGCCAAGTTCGCGCTGCCGTTACTTTCTCGCTGTATCTCTGCTTATCCTCCTGCTCGACCACATGCAGTTTGGCTCAGGCTTTTCGAGGTGGGGGCAGCCAGGGCAGGGAGGGCCAGGCTGGGACAAAGTTGTGAGCAGGCCGAAAGATGACCGTGGACCTGAGGATGACCGAGTGCGACCAGAAGGGCCGCGTGGATCGCAGCCGATCTCCACGGAAGGCCAACGTAGTGGCACAAGACGACGAGGCAGAGTTATTGGACGGACACAGCGGAGAGGAAATCTTCATGGACAAGAGCTCGAAGACGGGTTACACCTACGATGACATCATTTGCCTGCCTGGCCAGATCTCGTTCGGCGTTCACGACGTGACCCTGGAGTCCAACTTCACCAAGAAGATCACGTTGAAGACGCCCCTCGTCTCCAGCCCCATGGACACCGTTACCGAGGCCAGGATGGCGATCGGCATGGCCCTGGAGGGCGGCATCGGCGTCATCCACAACAATATGTCCATTGAGGACCAGGTAGAAGAGGTCAGGAAGCCCCAAAAACGGGCATGAGCATAGGTTACCGGGCGTCCACGAGTGCGTTTCTTTTTCCGACGGTGCCGCTCTCAGGGGTGCGGTGAGGGGGTCCGGCGCCGTCGCAGACGCCGGTGATACCCATGGCCAGTCCACGACTAGAGTTCCACCGGCTTCCAGACCCTGGATTCCTCATCCAACGCTTTCTTTATCCAATGCCCCCGCCGTATTTGAGATATTGTTGTCGGCGTTTTGGGGGAGCGCGGCGGGCTCGGCCAGACCTAGAGCCCCAGCAGAAAGGGGCCACAAAAACGACTCTACGCCCCCTGCGAACAGTACGTCGTCGTCGAGAATGGAGGCCCGGGCGCGTCAGTGTATGCTGTTCTGTGTGGTCTTGTGGACGACGATCGATGGAGAGGAAGCATGTTGCCAAACAATTCCCAGATGTGTAGAACATGTTTCAAACATGTCGCAAACATGTAAAAACATGTTTCCAACATGGTTAGAACAGTTCTCAAGCATTTTAAACACATAGTTAATTCAATGATGGTATTGTTAGGATGTCCATTGTTATGGCATCCACAAGTGTGGTCCCTCAGAGGTGACAAAGGTCAAGAAATACAAGAGCGGTTTCATCACTGACCCCATCTGCGTGAAGCCGACCACTGCGCTTGCAGAGCTGGACGAGGTGCGGTCGACGTGTGGTTTTACGGGCTTCCCGGTGACTTCGGATGGCAGGATGGGGTCCAAGCTGCTCGGGTTGGTGACCCGCCGCGATTGCGACTTCGTCAGCGACCGCAGGGGCACCTCCGTCAGCCAGGTCGGGGAATCGCCAACAACGTTCCGAAGACCTGGATTCCCACTTGCGGAGGGTGGGGAGGGAAGGAATTACCAAACACGCGTTGGTGCCGAATCTGGCCACAGAAGGCCCCTCTGTGGGTCCCCAGAATAGCGCGATCAGGTCATCTTGGTCAGGCTGTGCGCCAGGTTGTGCGGCCCGTGAAGGCCCCTCCTCCAGAGTGCTTTGCTCTGGGTCCCGTCAACGAGGTTCGCACACACGGAGGGCACAGGCGATGAGCAGCCACGGTAGAATTGCACGCAGTTTAGCGCAAAGTATTCAAGCCGATGCCCCTGGACCGAAGGCCCTCGAGCACGCGGTATTAGCAAAGGACCGAAGCCGATGCCCCCGTCGTAAAAACTACAATGGGTTAACAGAATTACGCCTCCCTCCCCCAGGGAAGAGGGGATGAAGAGGAGGGCAGAGAAGGGAGGAGGAATCGACGTGGTGGTGGTGGTTTTTATTATTTGGGCCCTCAAACTCAAGCTGCTGCTCCTCTTCCTCCCAGTTTCTCCAGGGCTGGTGTATGCATGCGCCAGGTCCGGGCCCGCGGTTGGCTTCTTGGCCAGCCTCGGTGCCAGTGTTGAGAGCTGGCAGCGCCGCAGGGAGCTGCAGCAGGAGCCACAGATAAAAAACGTTGGGCGTTCTTCTGGGATCCTGCGTTGGGCGTTCTTCTGAGATCCTGGGGCGGATGTGAAAATGATGGCTTTGCGCGTCTGGGCCAGGCGGAAATCTAGACCAGCATCCATGTGTACCCGCTCCTACCAGAAAGGAGATGAAAAACAACAATCGGCACGTAAGCAAACGAAGCCGTGTGGAACCATATGGTAAGTAAATTGAACACGCGCATTGTACACATCCTTGTTGCACGAGTAGCAACGACAAGAGAACCACTAGCAGCAACAGCAGCAGCAGCTCCTGACCATGCCCAGACACCCCCCCCCGTGCTCCCCTGCTGCAGGTCATGACCAAAGTGGACGAGCTGGTGACGGCCGAGGAGGGCGTGGAGCTGCAGGCTGCGAACGATATCATCCACAGGACCAAGAAGGCAGACCGGCCACAATTGAAGGGAGCTGTGTCCTTAACCACATCGTAGGGCAAGTTTTGCGAACGGCAGTTTGCCTTCGGGAGGGCCCTCATCGCCACGGCTGGGCGCAGTTGTGAAAACTGGTGCAATGGGACCCTGGGGTCGGTCCGGGAGCAGATTTCGAGCTGCCGTTATCTCAACTCGCTCTACTCAACTCGGGGGAGCTGTGGCCCGTTCCTCAAAAGAACAAGCGCATAAACATAAATGTTCGGAGATCTGCGCGGATTTCTTAGATCCGCACTGGGCCCCCCTGGCGGCGCCTCCGGCGCCTCCACTGGCGCGCTCCGCGCTCCTGGGAGAGGGGGTCCAGCGGCGCCGATCCAGGAAATCCGCGCGGACCTCCTTCAGTCTATGCTTATGCAGAGCTCTGCTTCTCTATGAACCCCGCCTTGGTCACACCCAACGGCTTCGGCCACCCCCCTCGACAGACTGTGGACACGGTGGATTCCTCCAGGGGGGATGAGGCGCATGGCTCCCGCAATTGTGCGCGGTAGAGAGGGGAAGCTGCCCATCGTCTCGAAGACCGGCTTCCTGGTGGCCCTGATCGCCCGGACCTCACTTGCCTGAAGCAAGATCCATATGCCCATGATCGGCGTCGCTTTACCTCGATGCCGATCTTGAGGACTCCCTCAGTTCCTGAGGACGCATCCCTGAGGTTATCATGGCTTTTCGGGCTGTCACTCTTCGGACTGCGGTTAGATAGCGTGTCGCTCCGCCGGTTCTGGCCCACCACGCTTCGGCGCGACACGCTATACACTTCCCAGTCCTGTCCACATCGCAAGCCTTTCCGAGCCCGCGGAGCGGAGCGACACGCTATATATATATATATATATATATATATCCGCCCAGAGAGCGTAGAGTGTCGCCGGGGCCGCCGCCGCGACACACTAAGCAAGAGTTCCGGCCCGTAAGCTCGATATTGTTTAGGACCGACCTCAAGAAGAACGCGGAGTACCCGCTGGCGACTAAGGACGCGAACAAGCAGTTGCGGGTGGCCGCGAGCATCGGGACCCGCCCGGAGGATCGCACCCGAGCCACGGCGCTGGTCGCTGCTGGCGTGGACGCCATCGTCGTGGACAGCAGCCAGGGCGACAGCGCGTTCCAGCACGACATCGTCAGGCTCGAGGGAAGAAAACTCGAATCGGCCGCGCCGGGCGCCAGCGCACCAAGGCGGTAGGAAAAGCGGAGGGCGGCCGCAAAGGAGCTGGCACCGGAAACCGGCGTGACTTTGCAGTGGAGCACGAAGAAGCGAGGGACGAAACACATTGATCATGACCAAGATGTCGCGGGATCTTCGCGACGCCAGTTTTGGCCATTGTCCATGCTGGCCGTCGCCGATTCGCGAGGAGGTTCCACGAAGTGTCGCTGGCGAAGATGGAACATGACCAAGATCGGCACGACGCTTCCGCGTTCAGTCTTGGTCATGGTCCCCGTTTTAGTTCTCTCCACAGGCGGCCTAGCCTGCGAGGGGGCGTCTCTCGCCTTGCTGAGGCACGAAACTTCAGATCTTAGCGTCGTGAAGAGTCGGTATGTCATGGTTTGGGCTGCGTTTGGCCCTCTTCCCAGCCCCTTGATCCTCAAGCCATGAGCCAGGACGAGAGCCCAGTCCCTGGCCTCCCCCGCTACGAAAAAATGGTGACGCCAGGGGGGCGGGGTGGCGCGGGGTGGATGGCGGGCAGGCCTTCTAAGAAGGAGCCCCCCTCGACTTTAGTCAGGAGCGGAAGAAGGACGTACACCTACATGAATCTACCTTGGCATCGAAGGTGCGCATTGCGCGAAGGCTCGTGTCACGAGCCTGGTCTCGCGAGGATTGGGGGGCCGTGTTCTCGCACGTGGCTGTGGGCGTGCGTCGTCTGTGGGCTCCCTCGCTGAGAGGGCAGGCAGCTTCGACGTCGGAGGAGGATGGGGTGGCGTGGCCGGATGGGGGCTAGGGATGGGGTGGGAGGGGTGGGGGATGGGGAGGGATGGGGGATGGGGAGGGATGCGGGAAGGGGGGGGGGGGGGGCGGCGGCCTGCTAAGAAGGCCACCCTCCCCGACTCAGGGGGCGTGGGGCGCACCGATCTCTTCAGGGGGCCGAGCCCTTTCCAGGAAGCCCTCCCCCCCAGCGGTCTCGGAACGCTGCCCTGCCGGCCCTGTCCTCGTCCTGCCCGGCACCGGTCCTCTTCAGTTTTAGTTCCCCTCCTGTTCTCACGGCGGTAAGTAGGACTGGTCCTAAAACAACCTCCTCCTCCTCCTCCTCCTTCTCCTCCTCCTCGCTCCTCCTCCTCCTCCTCCTCCTCCTCCTCCTCCTCCTCCTGCCTCCTCCTGCCTCCTGCCTCCTCCTGCCTCCTGCCTCCTCCTCCTCCTCCTCCTCCTCCTCCTCCTCCTGCCTCCTCCTCCTCCTCCTCCTCCTCCTCCTCCTCCTCCTCCTTCTTGGAGAAAAGAAGTCACCCCCTGTTGGTGGGACCCCAGCCCTTCGACAAGGCTCGTAAAGACATGTCAGGGTTATTCTGGAGGCCTTGCGCCCAGCGCCGCCGACCCTGAAGGCAGGACCTCCCCCGGGACCCCGGGGTCCCCTCCCAGGCCCCCGGGGCCGGAGGGCCACGGCCTGGTGCCGCGGCCACGGCCACGGCCACGGCCACGGCTACGGCTGGGACGAAGACGATGACAGAGTCTCACACACGCCGCAGGGTCGGCAGATTTCACAACGTCGACCCTCAGAGGTCTCGACCCATTCTCCAGGGCCGGCTTTTCATACCGAGCTGGCCGTCTTGCGACAGTCCCGCGGGGCCTGGCGAGGGCCCCCAGAGGCCGAAACTGACAGCATCAACGACAGCAAGAAGCGACAATGCCGTCGCGGTCGCCTGCACAGCGCGCGGGGGTCTTCCTGGTGAGGGAGCGGGCTGGGGGCCCGTCGCTCTGCCACGCCGCACCAGCCCGTGCCCTGCGTAGGGCGCCCTTGCCAGCGGCCGCGCGCTGCTCCCCTCGATGGCCGTCAGGACGTGTGCTGCACGGCCCGGTGGGTGCTGGCCCCGCTCGGACCCGGCGCCTGCACGCGGCGCGTGTCGGCCCCAGTGGCACCGCCAGCGCGCCGTTTTGCGGGGCACGGGTGGGCAAGCACTCGTTGGAGCTTTTTGTTCGGTCGGCGGACGCGAGGGATCCAACGTCGGTCAGGCAGCTGCGGGACGCGCTGGAGCACAGCAAGGCACTCTGGAGAGGAACTGGGAGGGAGGCGCACTAAGACACGTGAAGGTCGCGGCGTGTGCGCCGAAGAGCAAGTCCACGTCGGCGCTAACACACGCTCTGAGGATCATCGATCCCCGCGTGTCCCAGCAGGCTTGTTCTGATTGTTTGACGACCTCTGTAAAGTTGCGCGCACGACCTCACCACAATTGCGTCCCTGAGTTTTTCGTGTTCTTCCATCAAAACGCACAAAGCACACAACAACAACACCACCAACAACAACAGCAACAACAACAACCACAACAACAACAAACAAAATGCGAGCGCCGGGCCAAGACCCACGCAGCGCAGTACACGAGAGAGCAGCCCTACAAAGCGAGCGGAAGGTAGGCCAGGCAGCCGCTGAGCCTGGGGGCGTGGGGCGGCACGGGCAGGGGATATGCGTCCGCCCACGGAGGAGGCGGCTCCTCTCCTCCAGCTCCGCTCCGCTCGGGAGCAGGCCCCCGTGGCGGTGCGAAACTTGGATGGTAAATCACGGAAGGGTCCGCCCGTCTTGGATGGTATGTCTGTCGGCGAATGGCGCCCAACGGCGCCAAACAGCGCCCAGTAATCAGCACCCTGTAGCGCCGAATAGCGCTCAAGCAGTTCTCTATCGCGACCAGCAGCGCCCAATAGCGCTGGGTGGGGTAGATGCATTGCGTCCGCGCCGGATAGCGCTCAAGTAGCTCCCAATCGCGTCCAACAGCGCCCAATAGCGCCGGGTGACGGAGAAACCTTGCGTCCGCTTTGCTCGAGACGGGGCACGCTATTGGGCGCCATGGGGACGACGAAAAGCTTTCGTGAATTGCTTCTCTAGCGAGGTCGGCAGGAGGCGGGTGGGGGGAGGGGAAGAGAGGGAGGGCGGCAGCAGCCGGGTCGGTTGAGGCCCAGGTCTCGGCTCGAGCGAGCTCTGCACGCTAGGCCTGGAGTCAGGATTGCAGACCCCTGAGCCCTTGGCGCGAGGCGACCGCATTTTTGTCAGACAGTGCCGAGACGCGAGCGCAGCGGCACATCACAAGAAAGCGCCAGCATCAACACCTCCCAGGCCTACGTATGCGAGAAGGACGGCGTCCTTTCAGAACCAGCCTCACCAATTGTGGGCCGAGGTACGCGTCCTGCCAACGGAGCACCGGGGCCATCTCGCGACGCACGTCCTCAGGTAGGGCACCAAGCTCGCCGACGCGGAGGCCACTTTAGCATTGTCCGCGAAACGCCACATATTTCAACTACAGCTGCCGTGTCTTTGGACAGCGGAGACACCATTGAAGCCACAAGGGCTATTCGACGGCGGCAGCCATCATGAGCACTGCGCATGCGGATATGTGCGATGACCTCGCCGTAACGAAACATGTTGTGTTGGCCAGAGGTACCGCTGTCGGCGTAATAGCGCCCATCCAAGCCTGTTGCTTCGACGGGGCCCTCCCCGTGCCACCCACTTTCGCGACCGCTGCAGGAGCGCAAGCATCCGCTTAGGAAGCGCCCAGTACATCAACCCCGCAGACACGGGCGTGGCCTTCTCCGATTGGTGGACGCGTCTTCCTCTAATGTTGGTAGCGACTAAACGCACCAGTTGTGAAATGCTTGGCAACATCAGTTGCCGAGCAGTCGAATGCAAGCCCAAGCTGGAGATGACCGATTTGACGATGTGAGCGTTGCGGCCTCGTAGGAGCCCCGAGGAGCCGACCAGTGATAGTCAAGAGGATGGTAAATGCCTTGCATGAATCCTTAGGCAACGGTTGCAAATACCAGAACACCATCGTCATCGCGTCATCTTCATACTCATCGCCGCCACCATGCAATCACAGCTATCAGCATCGTCATTATCAATATCATCACCGTTTCTGTCCTCGTCCGCATCATCATCAACATCAACACCAGTATCAACATCAACATCAGCATCATCTGCAGCAACACCATTCTAATCGGCATTATCATCAGCATTGTCATCATCGTGCTCATCATCACCAGTATCATCAATATCGTCACACCATCATCATCAGCAGCATCACCATCATCATGCTCACCATCAGCATCACCGTCACCGTACTCACCATCATCATCAGCAGCATAGTCTTCATCAGCATCAGCATCATCGGCATCAGCATCATCAGCATCATCAGCACCATCATCAGCAGCAGCATCATCATCGCTCCCGTCTTTCTCGCCCTTACTCCCTTCCAGGTGGATGAAGCAGCAGTTCCCCGACCTCCAGGTCATCGGCGGCAACGTGGTGACGAAGCGGCAGGCGAAGCACCTCATCGAGAAGGAGGAGGAGAAGGAGGAGGAGGAGGAGAAGGGGAGGAGGAGGAGGAGGAGGAGGAGGAGGAGGAGGAGGAGGAGTCCGTAGCCATTTTGGCTCAAGAGGCTCAAGGCCGAGGTGGACGGGCAGCCCCTTCCATTGGCCTGGCTGCCTCGGCCAGCTTTCAGTGAGCTCCTGGTGGAGCACAGCTTACGTGTCCCCACACGACCCTCGGGCCATGGGCTGTGGCGGTGGCATGTGGCAGTGCGGCCATTGCGACTGCAGAAAGAATCTTGCCCATTTGACGTGGTGCATGCAGTGTCTTTCTCCCTATAATACTCGTCCCCGTGATCGTGACCGTGATCGTGACAATCGTCGCGGACGCGGAGGCTCCAGGAAGGGTAAGGGTGATAATGACCAGGCAGGAGGAGCAGGAGGATCCCAGGGGAGCAAGAGCAGCCAGTCTCGAGTCATCCACTTGGCGAATGAGTTACAGTCAGCCTTGGGAGAAGCGGTCAGCCCCGACGATCAGGCATTCGCAAAGAAGCTCTCGTCAGGAATGGCGGAATACCGTGCAAGCATATTGGCACAGGTACCCCAGAGAGTGCGATTCCAGCGAGCCGAGCAGTCTAAAGGGAAAGCCGAAAATAACCTCAACAACCTGTTGGATCAGAAGACCAAACTTCTGCAGCAGCGGCAGGAGAAGATCAAAGAGAAGGACGATGAGATCGAGGAGGCCACCAGAAGACTGGAGGAGGCGAAGGAACAGCTCAGGAAGGAAGGAGCCGTGGGAGGAGGCAGCAGCGACGAGCAGCGTCTGCGAGAGCACTTGGCGATTGCTTTCGCGGGATTCGACGCCACTGTCGAAACCGCCCTTTCCGAGGCCCTCGACTCTTTCAATCGACCCGTCCACCCAAGCGAGGAGGAGCATGCGGACGAGGAGATGGAAGATGCTGGCGAGGAGGAGGACGACGACGCAGACATCTTTGGCGGCCAGACCAGCCAAGGCCAGGAAAGGGCGGAAAGGCACGCTTGGAAAAAAAGGAAAGGGGGCGACGGTGGCAGGAGCAGGAGCAGGCAAAGGTGCGGCTCCTCTACACTAAGCCCCGGGAGGTCAAGAGGGTGTGGCAGGCGCAGGGGCGGGCAAAGGAGCAGCCCAAGCCACGCCCCCAGCAGGACCAGCACCAGGAGGAGGTCCGGGAGGAGACGGAGGAGGCCCAGCCACAGGCCAGGTCCTGTGGCCAGGGTGACCCGATCGCATTGCGAGCCATACGAGTCGTGACAGTGAATGGGTCCTGCTGGAACACGGCTCGGGAGGAGATCGAGAGGATTGAGGCTTCAACTGTGTGTATCCAGGAGCACAAGCTCCCAGAAGCAGCAATCCAGGAAGTCAAAGACAAGTTGCAGAAGTGCGGCTGGCGTAGCTTGTGGACGAGCGCCGGCACGTCAGAGGCAGGGAACCCCGTGGCAGGGACAGCGATCTTGGTGCGGAGATGCCTGGATGCGTGGTCGCCCCCCACGGGGATGGAGGTTGCAGCCCATAGGATTTGCCACTGTTACCTTAGGCCAGGCACCTTGGGCATCATCAGTGTGTACAGCGTCTACGTGCAAGACTCCATCAAGCCTGTAGGTAAGAACGTCGTGCTGATGAACACGTTAGGTTCACATCGTCTGAAAGGGGGAGTGCCTTATACTCCTGCTGGGGACTGGAACATCACACCAGGAATTCTCAGAGCACATTTCGACATGAATCTTCTCGAGGCCTCGATTCGATTCGACAACACGGCAGACTCGCACCGGTTTAAGGAGTACAAGCCTGTCGGAATGTCCCTGGAGATTGTGCTTGATATCAACGTACCAGTGCTCACGCGCTTCGCTCAGCCACCACCTCCAGAATACAGTGTTGTGGATCGGTCCTTGGATGAGTATTTCGAGGCATCTCGAGTGGATGGCAAGCTGTACACCGTCAGGGGCGTGAGCAAGCGCAAGTTCGTCTCGTTGATGTTTATGAAAGATGGGTGACCAAAGCTTGGGGAGAACTGAAAGCTGCCACCCAAGCCCGACCCACACCCGGACTTCGTGGGGGACTCCCATACCAAATCGAACACAAGCCTCTCCCAACCGTGCTAGCTACCAGGCAGAACACACGCCCCACCCCTGGACGTGCTTTAGCCTGGCCTGGTCAGAGGTTGCATGAATTCCGGACCTTTCACCGTGCCAGAGACCATGAGAGACCGACAGGACACTTCGACAGACTCTCGATGGCCACGGCAAGATAAGATAAGAAAGGGGGACCACTTCGACGTCATCTTCGGAAGGATGGAGAATTCTTGAGCACACTACTCAGCGCATTTGTGAGCAGACTCCAGAATTATCACACAGTGCCGAACGTCAAGGCGCTGTCAGATCTGGATGCCTGGATCGCCGCACTTGATGTAGCGAGCAAGCAGCAGGTCGGTATAGACAAGAGCACTCGACGAAAAAAGTGGCACGACTGGTGCGATGAAGCTATTTCTGGGGGGGCAGAAATCGCTCATGCCATGAGCTGTCTCCACAGTGCGAGGAGGAACAGTGTGTAGACCAGCGAGGAGAGGCAACAGGAGCTCAACTGGCAATACCTAAGCATCAGCAGGAGAAGCTAGGAACCGCTTGGTGCGCAGACACGTCTGACCCCGATGTCACGTATGAGGTTTGTGCGGCTCCTTGCGAAGTGCCGGCGCGCGTGTCGCCTGACGTTTTGGTGCGCATATCGAAACGCTTCAAGAGGCGGGCTACGCAGGTTGACGGTTTCCACCCCCGGCATTTCAGTATGTTATCTCTTGCATCTCTGCATGCATTGAGGGGTCTCTTTTGTCTCATGAACACCGTGGGGCACTCGCCCAGCCCCCTAGAGTTTGTGATTATCCAGCTCTTTGGGTAACCAGTCAAAGGGCGCAGGCCGATTGGATTGTTTACTAGCTTTGAGCGGATGCACGGAAGAACATTGTCTTGGGAAACACAATCTTGGGAACGATCTTCGGGTTCTCATGCATGTTTCTCGGTGGCTCCTGGGCGAGGGCCGTTGGATGCAGTATGGAGGCAGAGCGTGAGATGAGAGCCCCTCAGCAATGCTGGGTACCACGTCTTGTCTCTCCTCTGAGACCTCCGCCAATTCTACGAACGCGTATCCCACTGAGCTGTGGAAGCAGGCTGAATCTTTGCAGTATCCCGGAGCAAGATTACGACACCCTCCCCGCAATACACATGCCAATCTGTTTCCATTGCTCGTGACGCGAAATTTGCTTCGGGGCCCAAATGTGCCGACTTCGGGGGGTCGCAGAGGACGTCTTGGACGAGTTGCCGGCGCTTCGCGGAGGCCGCCTTCGCGGGGGCCCAGCGAGCCCGCCGACTGCACGCGGCCATACAGGTCGCCGCCAGCATCGATGATGCTCGTACCCGTCTGCACGGGTAGGACCGGCCCTCGCGAATCCGCGTTATTTCCAGAGGCGTTTTGTTTTTCCGCGGGACAGCGGGTGTATACAAAAACCACAAAAAAACACATGATGTACACCCGCCCAAACGAGGTATACACCCACCCAGAAATTTATACACCCGAGCAAAAATACAACACATGTTTCAAAACAGCGACGTATACACCCACCAAATCCTGCGCGCCGAATACTAGCGTATTTCTAGAGACGAAAACCTTCTGGCGCTGAGTCGCCATGTCCGTGCCTGCGGCGAGGGCCGCGTGGCTGGCCCATATCAGCAAGCCGCGGATTGCTTGCGCGTGCTCCCGGACGGAAGCTTCAGGTTTGTGCCGCCCCGCGCGCGTGGCTTGTTCGGCCATGTACATCCTGCCAGTCTTGCCGACGATGGAAATGCGACGTCGGGATATCATTCGGGGCCATCCGCGGGTTCTGCCGAATATATGCATACATGGGTGCTGTAAGGCAGGGGGGGGTCGATATCTAGCTCCCCATGCAGTCCTCAGGTACTCGATCCACTCGCATCGGTGGGCCAGGCCCGTACGTCCCGACGGCCTGGCAGGAGGTCATTTGTCGCCGCATCGGGGGGTCATTGCAGGGACTTCGACGGCCACATATGAGGTAAAGGCGTTCGTGGTAGCGGAAGTGACGGCATGGTCGAAGCAGGTGCGAGCAGGTCCATGGGGGTTCACTATTCACACCGTCGATTTCCATTCAGCGGTGGCGAACGAATGTTTCTTTACGCGTGTCACGCTGTTTCAGGAAAGGGCATTTTCATTGGCCAGACGACTCCAGGAAATTATGGGCGTGCCCCTGGCGGACGAAAAGATGACAGTGACCGGTTCCTCGGATGCTTTGGTGCTTGCTGCGCAGGCCGTTCTTGGAGACTTGGCGGGCCGGCACGAACGCGAACACTGTCCCCTCAATTTGGGTGCGGACTTCGGCACAGGTAAGCCCAAACGACGTGCTGGCGCCAGGGTTGTTCGGGAAACGCGTGGGCGGTGTTATCCCAGCCCAGCTGAAGAAGGTAATCCGCTTCTCCAAAAAAATGTTTGGGGCTAAGCTATTCTTCACAGGCTTGCAGCCCGCTGCAACGTACGGTGGGGAGGTGATGGGGTATGCTCCTCAGGAGATTAGACATCCTCGGCTGACGGCTGCTAGAATCATAGGCATACCAAGGGGTGGGATGGAGTTGGGATGGAGGCTCAACCTTTGGAAAGACCCTATTCAGCTAGCGGCGAGCACCTTCAAACGGTACTGCCAGGAGTGGTGGCAGGCAAGCGATGCAGACCTCAAGCACGGAGATGGGCTAGCAGCTCGGGAATTGAGCTACGGTCCGCACCAAGTTGCAGCACTTCACCAATCATCCTGATCGAGCGAGTTGGCTTCGGAAGTCTTCGAGCCCAATGGCGGATCTGCATTTATGGATGGGGGAGGTCGGGTGGGAGTTCGCGAATGCAGGCATGGTGACTCTCCGAAATGGTCAACACTGGCCCCTCACCGACACCCCTCCCCAAATGTTGACACAGTGGTTCGCTACGGACTTACAGGACGTGTACCACATGAGGGTTGTTGAGGGTAAGCTCTTTGACAACAAGTCGGACCGGGCCCAGGAGATCAGAGGGAGTGGGATTTGGGACTTGCCTGTTCGGGGTCTGCACAATTGCAAGAAGCTCAACCCCACCGAACAGAGGATCTTTAAAAGCGTGATTGTGACACCTACACCACAGTCAAGACCTTTTTCAAACATGGGGGTGCAACACAGATGGTTTGTGCGTGTATTGCGGGGCGCTTGACACGGTTCACCACCGAGCGTGGGTTTTGCCCCCATTTCGTTCCAGATAGGGAGGGTCTCGACGCTGAAACGCTCGCCATGGCCGAGCACATGGGAGAGTCTGGTCCTCTTTTCAGCAATATGTGGATGGCGGCTCCTATGTATACTGAGCGGCCTTCTGACGCGGCATTGGTATACATAGATTCGCGCGCTAACGAGGCCGCACCTTTTCGCTGCACAGGCGAGGAGGAACTTTACTGCGACGGTCACTGTTTACATATAGATAACGGGTAATCTAGCTAGAGCTGGTTGGTCAGTCATTGAGTCATTGAGCGCGACGCGCGGGGGAACATGTTGAGGGCGATTTGTGGCCCTGTCCCCGATGGTCTCCCGCAGACGACCCCTGGAGCCGAACCTCACGGTTTGATACAAGCGTTTGACCACGTCAGCCAAGATTTGCTTGATGACAAGGTCGTGCACGTAGATTGTCAGGCCTTAATTCATAGAGCTCTCAATCTGCTCTGGGCCAAGAGCCACTCGGCCCCACACGCAGGTTATTGGCGGATAGTGCAGAAGTTGGCCCGTGATCGCACCATCCCCCGTTAATTAAAGCTCACAGGTCGCTCGAAGATGCCACCTCCGAGTTGAACGGATGGCATATTATGGGTAATCGCTTAGCTGACAAGTGGGCCAAGGAAGCGGCTCGGGCCAACGATTGGCCCACCAATCGTTTGATTCGTTTTGAATATGTATGATATGTCTTTGGTTTCCAGGGTAGCCCAGGCTATGTTAAGCATCCTGGAGTTCTGGTCCCGCCACATGTGAGCTCTTAGGACCCCTCTGGCGCCTCCCTGGGACTCCGAGTGTCAAGAGCGCCATCGCGAGGTGCCCCATGCCTAGGTATGGGATGGGACAGAATGGAGGTGTGTGGCGTGCCACAGATCGGGATCCCGTCTGCTGGCCACCACGCGTTGTAGTCTCGAGCCGCGCCGTGCGACTCAAAGAGCCCACATGCCATCCGGCCGTCACCCCCGACGTCCGGAAGTTACGGAGAGGAATCTTGCCAGGAGGAGTGTCTGTTGAGCTCACCCCTCCTTGGCACTTCTGTTCTGCACCACCCGCAGGCGCCACCTCCTCGACATCTTCCCAGGTTGTACAGCGCCTTGCGGTCACGGGGCCGCGCCGCGCCGGGAGAGAGAGCGAGGGTAGGTAGCGCGAGCGCTCGGAGAGGGCCTGGGGTGATTCCCCTACCCTCTCCCACAGGGCTGAAAAGGCCGAAAAGGAGGAGGAGAAGGAGGAGGAGGAGAAGGAGAAGCTGCAGGCGAAGCACCTCATCGACTCCGGCGTCGACGCCCTCCGCGTGGGCATGGGCATCGGCTCCATCTGCACCACGCAGGAGGTCTGCGCCTGTGGCCGCGCTCAGGCACCGCGGGTGGGAACCATGTACCCCTCCTCCCCCCTCTCCTCCACCCCCTCCTCCTCCTCCCCCTCCCCCTCACCCTCCTCCCCCTCATCCTTCTCCTCATCCTTCTTCCTCCCCCTCCTCCTCCCTCCCCCCCTCCTCCTCCTCCTCCCTCCTCCTCCTCCTCCTCCTCCTCCTCCTCCTCCTTCTCCTTCTCCCCCTCCTCCTCTCCTTCTCCTCCTCCTCCTCTCCTCCTCCTCCTGCTCCTCGACTCCTCCTCCTCACCTCCTCCTCAACTCCTCCTCCTCGTCCTCCTCCTCCTCCTCTCCCTCCTCCTCTCCTCTCCTCCTCCTCCTCCTCCTCCTCCTCCTCCTCCTCCTCCTCCTCCTCCTCCTCCTCCTCCTCCTCGTTGGCCACGACCCCCCCGTGGACACGGAGCGTTTGTCGCAGCTGGCCCGCGCGGAAGGTGTCCATGTGACTGCGTGTCCACGGGACCGCGCCCCCGATTCCAGACTGATAGGACGGGGATATGGAGATTGTCGCCGGTCGTGCCAGGCCTGTTCACGACGATCAACGGAGAGGAAGCATGTTGCCAAATACTTTCCAGATGTTTAGACATGGTTAAACGTGTGTTGTGCTGAGCATGTTCAGAACATGCCCCGAGACGTGTCACGCATGTTTCACTCAATCATAGGATTGTTGGTGTGTCCAGTGTCATGACATCCACAATGACAGGCCTCTGCCATCTACAACGTGGCCAGGTTTGCCAAGAAGTACGGCGTGCCGGTGATCGCGGACGGTGGCATCGGCAGCCCAGGACACATCGTCAAGGCGTTGTGCATGGGCGCCAACGTGGCCATGTGCGGGAGCCTGCTGGCCGGCACCGAGGAGTCCCCCGGCGATTTCTTCTTCCAGAACGGTGTGCGCCTGAAGAGGTACCGCGGCATGGGGTCCCTCGACGCCATGAAGAAGGGTTCCGACGACCGCTACTTCGGGTCTGCGGCGAGCATCAAGGTTCGGAGTAGAAGGATCGGCACAACCAGAAAGGTTCGAAGGTCCGCGCGGGCTTCTTGGATCTGCGCTGGACCCCCCTGGCGGCGCCTCCAGCCCCGCCCCATGACGCGTTCCGCGCGCCAGCGAGGAGGAACCAGCGCCGAATCCAGGGAGTCAGCGCGGACCTTCGAAAGGTCACCTGCACTTGTGGATAAGAGTGATGGTGTGGCGGCGCAGAAAGCTTGCGCCCATGACCCCCCAGCAGGAACCCCCGCCCAGGACCCCCGCCCAGGACCCCCCTCACAGGGTCCCCCGCCCAGGACCCCCCGTCGAACAGAAACGGGCCCACAGCGGCCACGCACGCACAGGGATGGAGCAAGACCGCTCGGGCACCCCAGAAGGGGGGAGAGGTGGAGGAGGAGGAGGAGGAGGAGGAGGAGGAGGAGGAGGAGGAGGAGGAGGAGGAGGAGGGGTGGGTCAGGTGAGGTGAGGGGGGAGGGAGAGAAGGAGGAGGAAGAGGAGGAGGAGGAGGAGGAGGAGGAGGAGGAGGCGGAGGAGGAGGAGGAGGAGGAGGAGGAGGAGAAGAAGGAGGGGGAGGAGGTTTGTTCTGTCTTATCTTCGGCTCTGTGCTCGCTGACGTCGCTGTCGCTGTCGCTGAGGAGGAGGAGGAGGAGGAGGAGGAGGAGGAGGAGGCGGAGGCGGAGGCGGAGGAGGCGGAGGAGGCGGAGGAGGACGAGGAGGAGGACGCTGCTTCGTCTTCTCGAGGTGGCCCAGGGCGTCTCCGGCAGCGTGCAGGACAAGGGCTCCCTGCGAAGCTACGTGCCGTACCTCGTGCAGGGCGTGAAGCACGGGCTGCAGGACATCGGCGCCCAGAGCGCGGAGCAGCTGCGCGCGCAGCTGTACTCGGGCGAGCTCAGGTTCGAGCTGCGTAGCGCGGCCGCGCAGCGGGAGGGCGGCGTGCACGGCCTTCACAGCTTCGAGCGCAAGCTCTTCAAGTGAGGCACCCAGACGTGCTCGCGTCTTGAAAAGTCAAGGTGGAGGTGTCTCGTCTTCTTCGGTTTCTGGTGGCCCGCGCTGGGCCTCGGGGGACCATCAAACAACGTCGAGGCATGAACGGCGGGTCCCAGCGAACAGGTCGGGAACCTTGGGGTCGACGTTCGGAGAACATCGAGACGTCGGGGGCCTGTATCCAGCAGGGGAAATGATACCGATCCCGTGGCCCCTCCCTCACCTCGTCGTCACGGCTGGATTCGCCCTAAGATTCTGGTCACGACGCCTCGTTGGAGAGGTCTGTGGAGAGGTCGTATCGGTACGGCGGGGGCGCTGGTTAAGAGATGTGCCCAGGAGGCTTCAGACCTTGGAGGTTTCCTTAGCTAATGAGGGTTGCGGTGAGATCCATGGCCAACCCACGAGTGGAGTTCCAATGGCTTCCAGACCCTGGATTCCCTATTCAACGGCTCCTCATCCGATACCCTCACCGTACCCTTTTTGTCCCCCCTCCCCTCCAAGCACGAGCCTCCCGCCGACTCGGACCCTCAGATCGGGGAAGTGGGCCAGCGATGGGAGAGTGCCCCCTCAGGCGAGCAGTCTTCGACGCGCTGCGTGCCCACGGCTAGATGTCACAAGGAGGTGCCGTGGAGGGGCAGGTTGGCCTTCCTTGGGCCTCCCCGGCGTTTTTTTCGCACCGGTCTAAGATGCCCTCCGGCGCGGTGGGCCCTGAGGCAGCGTCGGCACTGCCCAGCGGCAGCGGCGTCCTGGCGGATCGGAGCTCCGCGCACGATCTTTTTGATTAGAGGCCCCCGTGCCGATAGCGCCCGAGGGGGCGCTTGGGGCGAGTTTTGCCCGGGACACGCGCCTCTGGCCAGAGGCCACGAGAGGGCACCTGGATGGGGCAGGTTGCACTTCCTCGAGCTTCCCGGCGTCTTACGTATCCATCTTCCTCTTGAGCGCGGCCCTGAACAGGCGGCTGCGCTGCACACCCCCAGATCATCGGATACCCGATTCTTCCGGTCGCGATGAATAGCGACCGATCGGCACTCGGGATCGGTCGCGACGGATCGCGACCGATCCCAAAGTCAGTCGCGACCAGTCGACACCGATCACGACCGATCGGTCGCGACCGATACCAGAATTTGAAGCAAAATCTGTATCGAGCGATCTCGTCGGTCGCGACCAGAAAATTCCAGCATCCAGTGATCAGGGCTGGCGACGGCGCCCCGGCGGTTAGATGCTCCGCGCACGGTCTTTGTTGCGACCTTCTGGTAGAGCCTGGCTCCTTGCCGGCGCACTCGTCGACCAAGGGGGGCGGGCAGCAAGTTCTTTTGACCGTCCACGGCAAGTTGGCGGCGCCGGCGCGCACAAAGGGTCGGGGAGAGGGGAGAGAGCCGTCAAGGAATGCAGGGGGTTTCTCCGCAGCGACCGGATGCAGTGAAGCAATCGAATGATAATGATGTTTGCCAGCGTGGACCCCAAACAGTGAGTTGCTGCACCGTGGATGTGGAAGATATGCCGAGTGAGCATTGCGGAATTGCGCAGGCTGTGTGCGAAGGAAGCTATGTGGTGTCAGCTATGTCGTGTCAGCTGTGTGGTGTGAGCTGGGTGGTTTTACGGTGCGGGTTTTCGTGATGGAATGTGCCTAGGAGGCTTCAGACCCGAGGAGGTGCCTTAGCTAATGAGGGCGGCAGTGGTACCCATGGCGCCAATCCACGACTGAAGTTCCACTGGCTTCCAGGCCCTGGATCCCTTGCCCCTTGTTTCCTTATCCAACGCCCTCACCGTGGCTCTGCTGCGTGAGCTGTGAGGTGTGAGCCGTGCTGCTCGAGATAGGGCGACGATATCTATACATATCCACTGCTCCTGGCCAGGCCCATCCTGGGCCCAGGAGCGGTGTATATGCCTCCCTGGCCAAGCCAGGAGGGCGTATACACAGCTCTTGGGCCCAGGATGGGCCTGGCCAGGAGCAGTGGATATGTATAGATATCGTCGCCCTACGAGAAGCCG
>CAUYUJ010020926.1:297500-310000 GCA_963575745.1 Prorocentrum cordatum | reverse complement strand
GGACAGTGGGGACGGTTGTGGGAACAGTGGGGACAGTGGTGGTGAGGACAGTGGTGCTGGGGACAGCAGTGGGGGGTGTGGCGCGGACGGTGGTATGGACCCAGGAGTCGTTTGCTGGCGGTGAGCGTGGGGGGGGGGGGAGGGGTTCGAACCGGTAGTGACCCCCCTGGTTTTCTGGAGGGGGCCGGTAGTGACCCCCCCCGGTTTTCTGGAGGGGGGGGGAGGGGTTCGAACCGGTAGTGACTCCCCTCTTGTTCCCCACATGTTTCGTGGGGTTCTGGTTTTCTTCTCTGCCGCGTCGCACCCGCGTCTCCTCACACACACTTCCCCTCCCCCCCCACACGCACAGCACAGCTCAGCACAGCTCAGCACAGCTCAGCTCAGCACAGCACAGCTCAGCACGGCACAGCACAGCTCACCACAGCACAACACAGCACGGCACGGCACAGCGCAGCACAGCACAGCACAGCTCAACGCAGCACAGCACAGCACAGCACAGCACACCCCCCTCCCTCACACAGCGGAGAGCGTGGCAGGGGTGGCACTTTCTCGACACCAGAGAGGGTGCACATCCTCGACACCACAGGGGGCGCGCTGGGGGTGAGCTATCCGTTTCGGGCTCGCAAAGCGTGGCAGGCGTGGTTTCAGGGGGCGCGCTCGCTAAAGCGTGGCAGGCGTGGCACATCCTCGACACCACAGGGGGCGCGCTCGGGGTGGGGTCGCTATCCGTTTCGGGCTCGCAAAGCGTGGCAGGCGTGGCACATCCTCGACACCACAGGGGGCGCGCTGGGGGTGGGGTCGCTATCCGTTTTCGCAAAGCGTCGGGCTCGCACATCGTTTCGGGCTGGCAGGCGTGGCACACCTCGACACCACAGGGGGCGGCTGGGGTGGGGTCGCTATCGGGCTCGCAAAGCGTGGCACTATCCGTTTCGGGCTCGCAAAGCGCGGCAGGGTGGCAACCTCGACACCACAGGGGGCGCGCTCGGGGTGGGGTCGCTATCCGTTTCGGGCTCGCAAAGCGTGGCAGGCGTGGCACATCCTCGACACCACAGGGGGCGCGCTGGGGGTGGGGTCGCTATCCGTTTCGGGCTCGCAAGCGTGGCAGGCGTGGCACATCCTCGACACCACAGAGGGGCGCGCTGGGGGTGGGGTCGCTATCCGTTTCGGGCTCGCAAAGCGTGGCAGGCGTGGCACATCCTCGACACCACAGGGGTCGCGCTGGGGGTGGGGTCGCTATCCGTTTCGGGCTCGCAAAGCGTGGCAGGCGTGGCACATCCTCGACACCACAGGGGGCGCGCTGGGGGTGGGGTCGCTATCCGTTTCGGGTCGCAAGTGTGGCAGGCGTGGCACGTCCTCGAACCACATGGGGCACGCTGGGGGTGGTCGCTATCCGTTTCGGGCTCGCAGCGCGTGGCAGGCGTGACGCAGGGGCGCGCATCCTCGACACCACAAGGGGGCGCGCTGGGGGTGGGGTCGCTATCCGTTTCGGGCTCGCAAAGCGTGGCAGGCGTGGCACATCCTCGAATCCGCATGGGGCGCGCTGGGGGTGGGGTCGCTATCCGTTTCGGGCTCGCAAAGCGTGGCAGGCGTGGCGCATCCTCGACACCACAGGTGGGCGCGCTGGGGGTGGGGTCGCTATCCGTTTCGGGGTCGCAAAGCGTGGCAGGCGTGGCACATCCTCGACACCACAGGGGGCGCGCTCGGGGTGGTCGCTATCCGTTTCGAGCTCGCAAAGCGTGGCAGGCGCGTGGCAACATACTCGACACCACAGTGGGGTCGCTATCCGTTTCGGGCTCGCAAAGCGTGGCAGGCGTGGCACATCCTCGACACCACAGGGGGCGCGCTGGGGGTGGGGTCGCTATCCGTGTCGGGCTCGCAAAGCGTGGCAGGCGTGGCACATCCTCGACACCACAGGGGGCGCGCTGGGGGTGCGGTCGCTATCCGCCTCGGGCTCGCAAAGCGTGGCAGGCGTGGCACATCCTCGACACCACAGGGGGCGCGCTGGGGGTGGGGTCGCTATCCGTTTCGGGCTCGCAAAGCGTGGCAGGCGTGGCATGTCCTCGACGCCACAGGGGGTGAGCTGGGAGGTAGGAGGAGGAGGAGGTTGGTGAGGAGGTAGAGGAGGAGGAGGGGAGGGAGGAGGAGGTAGGAGGAGAGGAGGAGGGGAGGAGGAGGAGGAGAGGAGAGTGGGGCAGCTAGCAGCGCGCGGCAGCAGCTTAGCAGCTGCTGCAGCAAGCAGGAACGCAGCAGCAGCAGATGCAGCAGCAGCAGAAACAGCATGCAGGAGCGGGACACCGAGGTGTGGAGAGAGGAGCACGAGCAGAAGACCGATGGTACACATGGGAATAAAAATAGGTATGTGGGTTCCTCGTAGCGTAATTTTTCTGGGGGGGGGGGGGGTTCGAACCGGTAGTGACACCGTGGACCCCCCCGTTTTCCGGAGAGGGGGTTTTCCGGAGAGGGGTGGGGGTCGATTTGTTAGTGACCCCCATCTCGGTTTTCCGGAGGCTGGGGGGGGGGGGATGGGGGGCGGCGGGGTTGGGGAGAGAAAGGGGGAGGGGGCATGGGGGGGGTCCAGCAGGGGAGGGGGGGGGATTTTCGGAGGGGGGGTGGTGGCCCCGGGTTCCGGAGGAAGAGAGGGGGATTTGTTTCGCAGTAAAGTGGCGGTGGATCACGCTCTCTCCGAGGTCACCGCACTTTCTGTAGCCACATGGTTTTGGGACCCCAAGAACAGCGCCGACCCTAAGTCGGCTTCTGTTGTAAAGAATATAGAAGAGTCGAAGCAGTTGTTTCTGTGTTGGTGTTTCTTCCTTTGAGAAAACGCTCCCGGGGGAAGGGTCGGAGTTTCGTGGACACGGCATCGAAAAATGCAAAACATCGGATGTGTGGGTGCAGCCTCGCCCGTCCTCCATCCTTGTCTTCCACCTTCCTCCCTCCTCCCTCCTCTTCCTTCTCCTCCAACTTCGTCTTATCCTCCTTTTCATCTTCGTCCTGAGAACCCATCGGATGATGACGAAGAGGACGCAGCATGCCGCCAGGTAATTCGGGATGCGCACGATGCCGCCAGGTGAGCATCGGCAGGTCAAGCTGTCGCCTCCGCCGCTTGCTGTGTGCCCTGCTGCTGCGTTGCTCATCCTCCCCTCCTCTTGCACAGTATTATTGCGGTCACCGCAGACTTATCGTTTTTCAGGGCAGTGCGCAGCAGGAGGAGGGAATGGATCGAGGTGTTGGATCGTCTTTTAGGTGGAGGGCGGGGACGGGGGCCTCCCGGGCTTTGTAGAGACCACCCCCGGGGCCTCCAGAGACTTCCCAGCGACCTCCATGATCCAGGGGGGCCTCTGGGGACTCTGGCGAAGGAGGGCCCTCAGACGTCTTCCTGCGACTCCACGGATCGCCGCGGGGGTCTCTCGTAGTATCTTCGGCGTCCAGAGTTTGGAGGCCGTGTCTGGACACAGGGCCGTCAACACAGAACGGCCCAGAATGAAAGGGCTGCCCCGGGGGAATTCGTCTGCCGTCCATGCTGCGGGGGGCCCAGGGCGTGGGACGACGACGACAGCAGCAGCAGCAGCAGAAGAGCCCCAGGGCAAGGACTTGCCCGAATGCCCAGCTCGAGAGCTCGTGGGTTGTCCTGACCGCTCTTCGCACCGCTCTGCTTTGTGTTTCCTTTTCCAGGCAATCCTAGACATCCGACGAGGTGATTTTGCCAATGCGCGGACCCAGAGGTCCTCTGCCCTTGCCCTGGAGTAGTTGTCCGCCCCAGGTTCATGGTTGATGACCCCAAGACCCCAAAACAGGCCCCATAGGCCGACACTGATTGGAAACAATGTGTTACAAAAGCATGCCGTCGGGAATTGGGGGATAACGTGTCGCTCCGCCAGTTCTGGCCCACCACGCGTCGGCACGACGTGCTATCCATTTCCTGGTCTCCCAGCATCCATGTCCCCAGCTTTCCCCGGCCTCTCGCCCCGCGGAGCGACGCGCTATCCGCATGCAAGGCACAGCGCGTCGTCGGGGCCGCCAAGGCGACACGATGGCCAGAAGTTCCCAACCTTATCGTCGGAGACGAAGGAGGAGGAGGAGGAGGAGGAGGAGGAGGAGGAGGAGGAGGAGGAGGAGGAGGGAGGAGGAGGAGGAGGAGGAGGAGGAGGAGAGGAGGAGGAGGAGGAGGAGGAGGAGGAGGAGGAGGAGAAGGAGGAGCAAGAGGAGGAGGAGAGGGAGGAGGAGGGTGAGGGGGAGGAGGAGAAGGAGGAGGAGGACTGCGCACCGAACCCCAGGGCAGGGGGCCAGCGGCCCGAGAAGCGGGGCCGCGTCGTCGGAGATCTCGGCGATCTCCCTCCCCGACCCGCGGGGCGGGTGCGCGGCGCGGCCTCCGCCGAGGTCCTCCTCCTCGGCGCCCGCCGCGGCGGCGGCGGCCGGCGCTGCCCCCCCCGCGGGGGCCAACGCCGGGCTGGCGCAGCTGCACGCAGAACCCGGGGGGAGGTCGGCGGTTCGCGGCATGGGCCTGTCGGGTGTTGCCAGAAGTGCCCCTGGCCCAAGGTTCCCCCAGGATTTCCAAGGAAGCCCCCACGGCCTCCAGAGCACCCCTCACGAGGCCCAGGGGCTCCAAAACTGAGCGGAAAGCTGGGGCACCTTGGGCCAGGGGCACCTTTAGCAACCCCCGAGCCTGGCCAGCCCTGGCTTGGGAGCCGTCTTGAGGCTCCGAGGTGGCCCAGCACCAGTTCCGGCCAGCAGGGGATGGGCGGCACGGCGGTCGGGGCGCGCACGGCGCGGCAGATGCGCAACGTGCTCCACTCCCGCCCAACAGAGTGGCACATGCTCTAGCCGCGCCAGGTGCGCGGAGTGCGCGGAGTGCGCGTGACAGCACACATCGGGCCATGTGGCGACACGTCCACCAGCCCTGTCAAGCAAAAGCCACTGCAGAGCGGCGGTGGGGTGGTCAGCATGGGTTACACGGTGTGGGCTTCCAGGATCAGTTTGGATCTGGCTCTGGTAGCGACGGTGTGCCAGCGCACGGCGGACGGCTATGATCACACACCCGCCACTCCTGACACAAACCATGCGAAGCGTTCGCGGGGTGCCCGCTCACGATCCAGAGAATGCCACCACGTGCACTGTGCTTTCTGACTCTATAGGCAGGCATGGTGTGGGGGGGTCGTTGTGTTTGGTCGGCAGCCGTTCGAGTCGGCGAGGGGTTGTTGATAAAAACGAGCAGTGGTACGCCCCTCTCCTAGGGGGAAGAAGTAGGCTCGAAGAACAAACTCTTTAAGCCCACTTGTGCCCAGAGGGCTAGTGGCTAGTGGGATCCGTTTCGTCTTCGGGAGCATCACAGTGGGCCCTTGTCGCCATGGCCAGATTCGCCCTGCAATGTTTGTCAGACCGTGCCCCAGGATACATTGGGTGGTCGATCGGTCTTGCGGGAAGGAGAGTGCAGAAGAGCGGGAGGGGGAAGGGTGAACGGGGAGAGGGGGGGAAGCAGAAGGGGAGGCGTGAGGTGAGAGGGAGGGCGGGGGAGGGAGCAAGAGGACCAGTCAGGAGCGACGATAGGGGGAGATCGGCCGCAGTGTGGAACGCATCGACCCGCACCCACTCATCGCCGATAGGGACCCGATAGCCAGCCCCGCCCAGAAACGTGCGGATTCGCGGTGGGGGGCCTATCGCCGACCTATCGGCGATGTATCACTGATTCATGGTCGATGTTGCCCCTTTCCCCCCCGAGCCAGCTCCCCATTGTCGCTGACCCTCAACCAAGAGGGAGGTGCCCCCTGCCCCACGGGGATCGGCCTGGTTCTGCCGACCTCCCCCCGAGACAGAGAGAAAACGGCGCGAGGAAGAGCGCAAGGCCAGCGAGGCGGCGGGGAGACGGCGCTCGGGGCATGCCAAGCCCCCCGCCCAGACCTGCAGCGTCGCGAGATGTTCCTTAGACGGCTTGTATGTGTCGCCGCGCCGGTTGTTCCGACGAGCGGCTTTGCGTCTTCGGGAGAGCACCTCGGCTACCAGGGCAAGCTCCGCCTCGTGCGCAGGCTTTGCAGTTGGTTTGCCGCGGTGCCGACTTCGTCCACAACCGGCGCGGCGACGTGTGAGGGTTTTGAATCACTCTTCTGACGCCGGGTGATTGCTGTTGGGCCCCCGGCAGCCGTGGCCCCATCGTGGCTCCCCTCCGCGCGAATGTGTAACGCTGCCTGCCGCAAGGGTGGGTGTCGTTCATGACCTTGGCACCTGAGCTCTCAACCCCAATCTACGGGACCTCTTTTGTTCGCCGCGAGTTGTTTTTCGTGGTTCAGGAGTCCCGGGCCCTCCTCCGCGCCCCTGGCCGCACCGCAGGCAGCAGATCGAGGCGGCC
Source organism: Prorocentrum cordatum (assembly GCA_963575745.1). Taxonomy (NCBI): domain Eukaryota; class Dinophyceae; order Prorocentrales; family Prorocentraceae; genus Prorocentrum; species Prorocentrum cordatum. Next base: position 303,660 of record CAUYUJ010020926.1, on the reverse strand, counting down.
AGGCTGGAAATCCAGCAGGCCAAGAGGGTGGGCAAGCAGAAGCAGGCCTGCCGCGGACGCCTCACCGGCAGCACGAGCATGAGGAGGAGGAGGAGGAGGAGGGGGGAGGAGGAGGAGGAGGAGGAGGAGGAGGAGGAGGAGGAGGAGGAGGAGGGGAGGAGGAGGAGGAGGAGGAGGAGGGAGGAGGAGGAGGAGGAGGAGGAGGAGGGAGGAGGAGGAGGAGGAGGAGGAGGAGGAAGGAGGAGGAGGAGGAGGAGGGAGGAGGAGGAGGAGCATGGTCGGGGGCCCCCACAGGGTGCGGTGACCGCGCTGCGCGGGGTGGCCGCAGGGTTTTGGGACTTCGGTCGCTCTCCGAGGACACCTGGGGCGACTGGGGCTTCCAGGGTCTCGAGACCGCCAGGTGGCGCCCCGTGCGGAGGGGTTCTTTTGGGGATTCCGAGGTCACCGCGCGGTGTGTCACCGAAACGTTTCGGGACCCCCCACGCGGCCCAGACCCTCCTGCGTCGCGACCAAACAAGGGGGCCGTTGGGGGCCTTGGCCGGGCCGCGGGGCAGTCCAACATTGTTCCGACGGTTGGGCCCCACGCGAGAATGTTCCAAAGTAATCTGGAAGTATCATGTTCCTCGTTCTTTTGACTTCGGAGGCTTCCTCCCTGTCTCCTCATCGCCCTTCTCCTTTTCGCCCTGGCGGAGGCCCTCCTCCCACCGCGTCCTTTGCCTCCATCTCGTCTTCTCGTCTCCCCCACCCACCTCACAAGGGCGCGCGCGTCGATTTTACTTGGCGCCGTCGCCGCCTCGACTGGCGGCAGTGGCGCGTTTTCCGATGGCCTGATCACGAAGCCTTCGGGATTATGATGGCCGCCTCGGATTGCTAACATGAAATGCTAGCCCCATGCGCAGAGGGTTCCCGCTCGAGACTTCTCGCGTATCACTCACAGACGGTGCTCCCGCTCGAGACTTCCGCAACAGGCATCGGGAGCTCGAACAGTGATGACAGATATTGGTTTTCCGATGGCTATTTCGGATTACTAACAAGAAGCGCGGGCCCTACAGGGAGGGGACTCCCGCTCTATAGTTCTTCGCGCCTCACTCGCAGACGAGGCTCCCGCTCGAGACGGCCTCAATGTTCAGGCGCCAGAGGCCGGAAAATGATAACATATACAGGTCGTCCGATGGGCCGCCTGGGGTTACTACCATAAAGTGCAGGCCCTACAGGGAGGGGCGGCCCACGCTCAAGAATTCCTCGCGACTCACTTACAGACGAGGCTCCCGCTCGAAACTTTGTCAAGATATACTGGTTTCCCGATGGTCGCCGCAGATTGCAAGCATGAGGCGGGCACCCCATAGGGAGGAACTCCCATTCTAGAATTCTTCAATCTTCAGGCAACAGGGGCCCAACAGAAATGGCACTTCCAGATTTTCTGATGACCGCTTGGGATTACACACATGCTATAGGGGCCCTACAGGGCGGGGGCTCCCACAGCATACTTTCTCGCAGTGCACGCGCAGACGAGGACCCCGCTCGTCACTTCCTCACGGTTTGGCCCCTTGCGGAGTTGAAGTGAGATGTTGCTTACAGTTGTCCCGTGACCGCTTAGGACTACAGATGTTAAGCGGGGACCCCATACAGATGGGGTTCCCGCTCACAAACGAGTCTCCTGCTTGAGATGTCCTCAATCGCAATGTGCGAGTGACGTTCAAGTGTCTGCGGAGATGATGATAGTGATGATTACGATGATGGTGATGGTGATTATGATGACGTTGATGATGGTGTTGCTGATGATACTGGTGATGTTGATGGCGATGATGATGATGGTGATGAACAGAATGGTGATGACGATGATGATGACGATGATGATGATGATGATGATGATGATGATGATGATGGTGATGGTGATGGTGATGGTGATGGTGATGCTGATGGTTGTGATGGTGATGGTAATGCTGATCATGATGATGATGGTGGTGATGATGATGGTAGTGCTGATCATGCTAATAACGACGATGGTGATGCTGATGATGATGGTAATACTGGTGATAATGACGTTGATGGTGACGGTGATGACAATGGTGGTGATGATGATGCGGATGATGATGATGGTGGTGGTGATGATAGTGACGATGTTGCTGGTGCTGATGACGATGATGGTGGTGGTGGTGATGATGGTGGTGATGATGATGATGATTGCCGACCGTTATGGAGGGATGGTTCCAGTGATGATGGTGGTACCGACGATGGCGATGATGACGAAGCTGACAGATTTAATGATTATGGTGGTGGTGATGATGATGGGTGTGTGGTTGGGCGGGTTGTTTCTGCGCGTGGCGATGCTTGCGAAGGGGCATGAGAGGGGGCGAGAATCTCTGCTGCGCGAGGTGTGCAGAGAAAGAACAACCCCACTGAGAATGTGGGGGACTGCTCTGGATGACAAGCCAGGCATGGAAAAGGGGGGTGGGATCCTTGGGGGTCCACGTTGTGCGGAGACCATCGCGTCGGGGTTATGGGACCAATATCTTCCTGACAGGACAGGGCGGGCAGAGCAGCACAGGACAGGCCAGTACATTGCCAAGGTATTCATTCGACGGTCCCTCAAGAAAGAGCGTCATGTGATGCTGGTCGCCTGGCCTGAAAGATTGTCCAAGGCAAGAACTGGCGATCTGCCTGCGACTTCGAGTTCGCTGTTGCCGATCAAAAACGCATGCTGGCCACAGTACGGCACGCTACGGTTCCGTATCAGGAGCACGCGGTACTGGCACGGCTGCGCGGTGGCGGCATACGGCTCAGGGACCACGGCCGGCACCAGCAAGGTATAGCGCGAATTTGTCGCAAATCGGGTAGCGACCGTCCACCTCGGTCGCGACTGGAAAATTCCGGTATCCAATGATCAGGGCAAAGGGGGGGTGCACCAGAGGGGGGGCACCAGGAGGGGGGTGGCCACCACAGGGTGGTGGGGAGGGGCACCAGGGGGGTTGCGGGTGGACTACCGGTGGGGTGATTCCTGCAGGAACCTGGACACTCCGGAAGCGGCCCCCTGCTCTCGCGCGGGGGGCCGTCAACGGGGCTTGCCCTCCCGCGGTCCGATGCGGCCCGACGGGAGGGTTGCCTGGCCCTGCTGTGCATCTTGGTGCCATCCGATTTCCCGAATCAGTACTGAATGATCCTGCAGGGGCAACGTTTTAGGCCCTAGACTACCATGAAAAAGCGGAAACGGGGTCGACACAGCGTGCCGCACGGTGCAGTACCGTCGGGTACGGCAGATGCGGCCAGTAAGGTATCGATGGTCCAGCACGTTGGTCGCGGCCGGCATCGTTTGGTAATTACGGTGGTCGCGGCCGGTACGCAATCGCTTGGTACGGTAGCATCGGTTGGTTGGCGCGGTGGTTGAATCATCGCAGTGGTTGCCAAGGGGGGAAGGGGGTCATAAGTGGATACAAAGGCGGCTTATACATTGCCTCAGCTGATAAGAGGGTTAGAAGTAATTACCCTGAGTGGCGTAGGGGGTAAAGATCTGGGCCAAGTGGGATCCCCCCACTTAGCTGGGTGATCGAGTCCGCCCTGGCCCTTTTTGGGCAGTTGCACCGCACTTATGGGCCAGATTAGGCCAGATATAATCCACCTTCGCATCCATTTGTAAGCCACCTACCTCCCTAGGAACCGCTGCGGTGATCCCAGTACGGTACGGACGGGTACAGGTTGGCCAGCATCCAGTATTGCGGTGGCCATCATGAAAACGTTTGCGAACACCCAGACGGAGCCGATTGACATAACAGCGTGTTGTAATATCCAGGGCGACAGACTGTTGCATTACTTATGGAACATACAGTACGCCATCCTGCAAGCGTTTCACCACATGTGTTCACAGCAACATGATTCATGTCTGGCGCACGACCGTACGCCGTACGTCCTGAAATAAGTGCCCCAGAGGCTGCCCTGCCCAAAGCCGACTCTGACGACTTCGACGCTCTGCTTGAGGAGTTCACCGCCAAGGACGACACTTGCTCGTTCGGGAACTGCAAGGCTCCCAGTGGCGGCAGGAGGAGGGGCCTTGGACCAGGCAGGCGAGCTGGGAGGGCGGGGCGGAGGTGCGGAGGTTCCCTGCAGATGTTTGCGCCTCTTTGCCCATGCTTGGTGCCTCCGGGCCCCTCGAGGACCTCCGCAGCGGCGCAGCGGTCGGGAGCGGTTGCTAGGCGTGTCGCGTCGCCGGCTTTGGCCCACCACGCTTCGGCGCCACACGCTGAGCAGGTCCGTGCCCCCAAGCATTGAGTCGGGCGTGTCCCTCTACAGGAGGAATATTCAAAAATAGGCCAAAAACATCTAGGGACGATTTTTCTCTATTTTCTGTTTGACTTTTGACTGTGTCGTGTTTGTTTGATCGTTTTCTATTTTCGGTGCCAAAATCCGCCTGTAAGGGGGACATGCCCGACCTAACCCAAGCGTCAGAGCCCCAAGATGTTCCCCGCCTGCCTTCCAGCGGCAGGCGGAGGGACACGCCGTCAGCTTGCAGAAGACACAGAAGTGTCGCCGAGGCTGCCGGCGCTCGCCCCCCCGAGGCCCGGAGCCATGGCCCGCGGAGGCCAGTGGGGCCTCGTCCTCGAGGCGTCGACGGAATTGTCCACCACCACCACTACCATCGGCAGGACGGAGCAGAAGGGAGGATGGGAAGGTCCTCCTCCTCCTCCTCCTCCTCCTCCTCCTCCTCCTCCTCCTCCTCCTCTTCCTCCTCCTCCTCCTCCTCCTCCTCCTCCTCCCTCTCCTACCTATTGGTAGTGGTGGCGGCACATGGGCCCTTCAGGCCTTGGCGGCAGGCCCCGGGCGGAGGCTGGCGGACACGTGGGGCACGTCGCCTCGCAGGACTCGAAGTCGCAGAGCTGCGAGAGTCCGCACACCGCGTTCGGGGGCAGCCGTGGTGGACGCAACGGAGCCGAGTTGGGCACGGCAGGCGCAGGGGGGGGGAGGCGAGGAGACAGGCGCAGGGGGAAGCGAGGACCTTCCGAGCCTGGCGTTGTTGCACGTGCGTGCCGAAGCACGCGCACGGGGCAGACGTGGAAGCCCTTCTGGAGGAGCGGAGCTCGAGCCGATGGGCCCTGAGGCACACGGGTCCTCAGCTTTTCCGCTGCTCTCGGGCTCAGGGGGCGCCCTCCCCGGGCCCCCAAGGGCCGTCGGAGAACAGCTCGGGACGGAGGGCTGATCCTGACGGCCGGGGGTCCGGGACCCGTTTCGCTTCCCGCAGGATCCGGTTCCCCCATGCCAAGGAGCCAGCGGCCTCGTTGGCGGAAGGTCGGCGGAGTCCGTGGCGCTCCGGCGGCGTCGCGGCGCCGAGCGGCGCGCTGTTTTCGCTTGCAGGGCACAGCTAGTCGCCAAAGCCTCCTCAGCGGCGCGTGAAGCAAAAGTTCCTGACCGTGTGGCACCGGCGGCCCCACCCGCGGAAGATGGCGGCGGAAGGTCGGCTCCGCGTCGGCGGGTTCATCAGGGATGTCCCAGGAGTGCGTTGCTGCAGGCCTCCAAGATGGGGTCCGAGCAGATGTGGTCGGAGGATCGCGCCGCATCGCCGATGCCTCGGCGATGCGGAGCCCGATTGCGAATGCCTTACGGCCGGTGCCGCCGACCCTGAATGGCGACGACGACGACGACGACGACGACGACGACGACGACGACGACGACGACGACGAGCGTTCTCGGGGGCCTCTTGGGGGTAATTTGGGGGCCTCTTGGGAAGCTCTTGGGGGCCGCTTGGAAGCCTCGTGGGAGCCTCTTGGGGCTTCCTGGGGGTCTCTTGGGGGCTTCTTGGGGCTTCTTGGGGGGCTTCTTAGGGACCTCTGGGAGCCTCCTGAGAGCTTCTCAGACCGAGGGCTCGAAATGTCTGTTCGGGTCCCCCGTCTGGGCTCCTCCTTAGAGCCGTTTTGGAGGCCTCTTGGTCGGTCTTGGGGCCCTCTTGGGTCGGTTTGGGGCTCTCTTGGAGGCCTCTCGGGCCATCTTGGGGCGGTCTTGGGGGCTTCTTGGCCTGTCTTGGAGCGTCGGGAAGCTGACAAGGCGAGAATGCCGAAATCGTTCAAACATTTACGGGAAGTCGATGATTTTTGCTTTCCGGGACCCTCATGGAAGTCCTCTTGGAGGCCTCTTGGGGCGTTTTGGTAACCTTTTGACCCGTTTGGAGGCTAGT